>JAOTOM010002028.1:0-82500 GCA_034440615.1 Ashinkailepas kermadecensis | reverse complement strand
CTTCCCCTCTCAGTAAATATACCTACGAAACTTTCTCGAGGATGTGTTGTTTCAGCTCTGGCGGATTCAGGCTGGATTTCGACCGGTTTGTGGAAAAGTTATTTTTAAAAATGCATCCATCTTCGAAACATCTTCAGGTTTGAACAGACATAATACAACATTCGGTGGCTTCGCTTAACATACTCTAGTTGGAAAGACCAAAATCGACTCATCGGAGGACCAAACCCGACCCAAAATGAGGTCGCCCTGAATGGTTTTGGTCCTCACCTTCCAGTCCACCCACCGGTCATGAATAAAATGGCACCTTCCGTCACGTATGTTGTAGCCATAGGTGTTGTTTCATGAAAATCATTGGGGGGGGGGGATGGCAAAGTTCTACAGGATTGATGTAGTTATAAGATGTCTGTTTCATATGCGCACAGGAGTGTGTATGTGTGTGTGTGGGGGGGGGGGGGAATCCGACTACTTCTCTTGTTGTTGTTTTTTGTGGGGGGGCATTACCTATCTCATAAACGGGCGGTGACATTGCAATGCAATGTTGTGACTTTGCTAAAATCGGTAAGCGCATCCTATGCAACACACAATATAAATCCCCTAGTAAACATAGGAATTGCGGGGTGCCAAATCGACCAACCTAGCGGCGCCAGTGAGCACTCGAGGTCACAAAGGCTTCGTCGGACGGTTGAGCGCGGTAAGGTGAGGCAGCCGATCACGACCCCATTTCACCTTAAAGGCCTAGGGTCATGAAATTGTATTGAAACGAGTTCACTACATCCGTAATCTACCCTCCAACTTCATGCCTATAGCTTCAGTAGTTTTCGAAATCGTAGGGGCATGAGGCCGAATCATCCTGTGCGTGCTATGTGAGAGGCCCTCCGGTGCTCGTGTTAAACGACCCTGTCCTGAATAATGTTTGCATGCTAGATTTAGGCGACTTAGTCTGCTGTCTATTATATTTAGGCTAGTTTTATCTTTATCTTGAGCAGCACATCGAGTGGAAATTTATCCTAAGACTAATATAAAAGATAAAACAAATAAAGATAAAAATACAACCGCACGTCTAGAAGACCAGGTTATCACTTAAGGGGTATGCAATTGTCTCACTCAATTGAAAGCACAACAAAAGAACAGCGAATGCAATTTTCGAAATATTCCGTTCTATCAGTGTGCAAGAATTCCCCAGCCACGTTTCCTCCATTGCTCATGAATCAACGAATAATCTACGAGCTCACCCACACATATGCATAATGCCGTTCATTGCCATTCATATATTGTTAATACTACTATTTGTGGGCAAGGCACACAGAAACACTCCCTAGTAAGGAATCATGATTCCGGTCATACAAACATGCATTACACAGACTGAGACAATGGAGCGGACTGCGTTCGAGCATTCAATATAAAAGGTTGAGTTCTTATATGTAACTTTTCATCAAATCGATTGAAATTGAGGTCATATTGATGTGTTCCTTCTTCATGGTGAAAAAATAACACTATTTAATCTTTATCGAGCGCGGTTGCCAATACAATCTACCTAACACATCCCGTCTTCACGCCAGTTATCACCTGAAAAGAGGCCGAGTTCAGTATATCTTCAAAATCCAAGCAAGCAAGACCAAGTGTGTTTTACCATTTGTGTCACTGCGTTCGCTTGGAACGTTCGCTCACCCTGTCTGAACAGCCAGTGTAAAATCGTGAGGTGAACGCCGCCTGTGACACGTCTGTGGACGAATACGTGCTAAGTATGGCTATATCTGGCAATCTAAACCAAATCAGGCCCTTTCTGACCTTCACATTCTTGTGACTTGTCATGAAAACATGGAGGTGTGATGGCTGGTGCAAAAGTTCCTCATGAAGAAGATAATACAACGCATCTGCCTTTAATGATCTGAGGGTACAATACAACTGAAGTACAAGTATTTAGTATTTAGGCGCAAGTATTTAGGAACGACACAGTCACTTGCAATCTGCCGCGGTCTCCCACCAACAGCCAGACCACAACACCAAGATGTGCAAATGCATGTGTGTGACCATATCACACCCCTGCAGTCAATAATATTACACCCGTGTAGCCTCAACCGCGTTGCCGTACTTGTAAGGAAACGTATGGGGTGGAAGGAAGCAGCCGTCGCCAGCGATGTAAAAGGAATCTCGATCCATGTCTTGTAGCGTTTCTAAATTTAAGCAGCAGAACAAATGTTGTCGATATTGAATTGTGCCCCTTGTCACCAACGTCGAACGAAAACCTTGCGCATGGACGGTTGCTGCCTGTATTATCGCATATACGCACACTTGCTACGTGGACTATCAATCTTGAAGTACTGAGGGCGTGAGACTGCAGAACTATCCAGGAAGAGAAGCCGGTACACATGGGCAGGGGAAAAGCAATGCTGGGAACAAAACAAGGTCTCATGCGAGCAAGCGTGGTTTCTGCGAACGCGAACGCCAGAATAACAGCAGGTAGGCACAGTACAAGGCATCAAATGTGCACCACTCTCTGTCCGGTTGTCTGATCGCTTATATCATGGAATTAAGATGGTTTTAATTTATCGTGTATTAAATGCACTGCATGCAAAATATTTTACTGTTTCTGTGCAATTTTCGGGTCTCTGTAGCTGTTCTAAGAAGTATCAATTTCTGATATCTCTCCGTTTTATATGTCCTATATGTCCTAGACATATGGTAAAATCAGTGGCGTCACCACGAAATTCTTCCAGGGGGGCGGGGGAAATTTTGGAAGTGGGCCTCCTGCTCCCCGAAAGGGGGCCTCCTATTGTTTTTTAGGCTCTTGGTACGGTTCAAGAATGAGAAGCATGATTTCATATTGATGTCTTGTTTGTTCTTGGCATGGTGCATCATTTACGCAAAACGCAATAGCAATAATATTTTTTTCGCTGAGAACTGAGCCATGCCAGGGTATAAATAAGTAAATGTGGATACATACCTAAGTGCCAAAACAAACCAATGTCTTAATGCTTTCTTGACCGGAAAAATCTTCCCGCTGGCCTCAAGATTCCAGCGAGCTGGTGAGGCTGGTGCTGAACATATCTCATAGATATCTCCCATTGATCAACCCACTTCTATGTCCACCAAGTCTAACTGAATATAGCTAGATTCACCACTACTGTTAGTCATTTCCACCAGCTTGATGTCACAAGTAAGCTTAAACGATCATTTCTCAGTCCTAGGACGACAATTTCGCGAAGGTGTCAACGAGAAGTGGATTGAATTGGTTTCCTTATCGCCATCTTAGGGATTTATTTATTTTTATAACATTTGGTGCTGGCTGCAAGACACCTGGCACACAAGCTAAAATAATAAATCCTCCGCGAATAAACTCACGGCAAGAGCAAGCAGTGAACAACAGTGCATAAATGACAATGCAACAATGCAATAATGGCAATGCATAAATAATGCAAAACCTTCAAGTTCCACGCCGTCACGCCCATCGTTTTCTGCACTGTTTTGTAAATGACGTCGTTGAGAAGGTATTGAAGCTGGGAAGCTCTAATCATGCAGGCTGTAATCACAGAAGACAAGTTGTTTGTAGGAAGAAAATGCATTAAAAAACATCATTCCTCCCAATTTGTATGGGGCATCGGTGTTGTTTTGTATGCTTGTGAGGGGGAATTTGCCTGAATTTGTCAGCTTTTCCCCATTTTTCTGAAAATTATTGGGAGGCCAGTGGCGTACCTATATTTGCGTCAAGGGATGAGGAAACGTATTTGGAGGGGGTCCACCTACCCCAATAAAGTCCTCGGATTTAGACCACTATTTTGTCAAAGGGGACCTTTTTAAATAAAATAATTAGTGATCAACTGAATTGTCATATGGAGGGGCCTAATCTACCACTATCGTTTCTGATTCGTCGGATTTCAACCCTAACTCCCCCACCCTGTTAGAGTGTCTTCTTTGGTATCTCTTGATAAGTCACCTCACACTGCTGAAATTACACCTATACACATCACTTTAAAATGTAAAATTTCCCACTTTCAGACATTCCAGTTCATAGCACCCGGTTGCCACGACGCCAACGTTCATGCACATGCACACCCATTGCGCATTCGGCGCATTCGCCACACTTCGTGCGATGCTACGGTTTCTGCTAGGCTTCCTACGTTTTGCTAATTGCTGCTACACGATAGACTTGCGCCATCTTTGGCGTGATGGAATGCTTCGTATGGACATTCGCTGCGAAAATTCGATGAATTAAATTCGATCATTAGTTCCCTACTTCCAACATTTTATGGTGGTTAAGAAATGCGGATAGCCGCTGAGCTTCGATGCACCTCATGTCTTTGATTAAATATGCTCCCAGATTGGCTACCGAACCCAGGCCCTGCCTCAGTGTTCTTTGTCGGACCCATTTCGTCTTTCTTCGTCTACGGATGTGTCTTAGGGCTTCAATCCATTTTTGTTAGGAACCCAGCACATTTTCGAAACCCCTGCTCGTTTTATGGTTTTGTTGCTTTTTTGTGCACCGATGATTTTTTTTAGGTGTCGGGGCGCTTCCAAAGATCCTGATGCATTTATTTAGTGCTCGTTCTTTTTGTTCTTTTTGGGACCATGCTGTTTTTTGCGGCCCCAGCCTCTTTTTGGGACCATGCTGTTTTTGCGGCCCCAGCCTCTTTTTGGGACCATGCTGTTTTTTGCGGCCCCAGCCTCTTTTTGGGACCATGCTGTTTTTTGCGGCCCCAGCCTCTTTTTGGGACCATGCTGTTTTTTGCGGCCCCAGCCTCTTTTTGGGACCATGCTGTTTTTGCGGCCCCAGCCTCTTCTTAGGCCCCCGTCCGGTCGCATGGCTCCTGTGTGCATTGAGAGCTTCCGGTGTATTTTTTTTTAGAGCTCCCGGTATGTTTATTTAAGGCTGCAACGCATGTTTTAATGCCCTGTCGCTTTTTGCGAGACTGTGCGCTTTGGAGGGCCAGTTGCACTTTCGGCCCCCGTTGTGCTCTTAGGGTCCCGCTGTGTTTATTTGGTGCTTCTGACGCACATTTGTGGGGCCCCAGTACAATTTTGGGGCTTCGGTGCGATGTGACTGGGTCCCAGCGCGACTTATTGTGCCCAGGCGCGTGGTTCCGGGGACCCAGCGCCAGTTTCCTGGGCGCAACGCGATTTTTGTGGATCTCCTCTGAATTTTCCTTAAGGTTCGAATCCCGGCCTGATTTTTCGAGCCCCAGGCTCGAAAAATGTTTTTGTATCACACCTCGATTTTTTGTCGAACTCCGGTATGTTTTTCTGGGCCGTACGCGATTTGTGAAGGCATCTGATGATATGTTCGGTGCTCCAGAGCCATTTTCCTGACCCGGACAGTTATTTTTTAGAATCCATCATTATTTTGGAAGGCTTCGGCTCGATTTTTTCCGATACCGATGCGATTTTTGGGGTCACACTGTGCTTATGTGAGGCCTTAGGGGCCAATTTTTGGGAGCCTCGACGTGAATGTTTAAAGTCCAGATCAAATTTGTTGGACTACCAATGGGAATTGTGGGTCCCGAACGCGATATTTGGGAAACCGGTTCGAGTTTCCGGGGCGCGTTGTACTTAGCTGTGACTCCAACACGATCTTGGCGGTTCCTGTTGCAGATTTTCGGGCCTCGGAGCGAGTTTTCTGGGCCCGCCGTTTTGATCGGGTCAGCCCCTTGCACGAATTCTGGTGGACCGACGCGAATTTTTGTGGGCCCAGCGCGACTTTTTGGGGCCCCGGCGCGATTCTTGGGAGCTTATCCCTCTTAGGAGGGAGGGGACATTTGCCTCTTTGATATGCCACTGCGGCCACCGAAGGAGTTTTTTTTTCAGCCGATGGCACCTTTCGGAGTGTAAAAGCCCTCCGGGTAATTTTTCCCAGACCTGTTCTTAATTTGCCGGTGCTGGGGTCGATTCGATCGAGTCTCGGTGTGAACTTTTTGGACATCGAGTTCCATCTTTTTAAAGGTCCTTATGTGATATTTTTGGGTCCCGGTACGATTCTTCGGTCTCCCAGTGCAATTTTTGTATCGATGCCCTGACACGTTTTTTCCGGTGCCCAATGGATTTTTGGGGGACGGACCCGATTTTTGAGGCCGTAGAGTGACATTCCGGTTGATAATTTATTTTTGAGGGCAGCTGCAACTTTTGGGGCCTGGCGCGACCTTTTGGGTCCCCAGTGTGATTTTCAAGGGCTGCGACGCGACCTTTTTGAGTCCAATGTAATCTTTTGTGCCCGACGTCATTTGCTTGGATCCCCAGCGCGAGTTTTAGCGACCTCGACACTTTTTGGGCGTCCAACACGTTTTAGAGGCATTTGGCGTCATTGTTCGGGCCCCAGAGTGATTATCCATGTCCGGACCGTTTTTCGTCGCCCCGGCTTCATTTGTGTTCGAATGAGACTGTTAGGGAACGGTACGACCTGTCGTGCCCCTAGCGTGATTTTTATGGTCCGGGCGTGACTTTTTGGTACCCCCAGACTCAGCGTGATTTTCAGGGGCCCCGGACGGCGCTTTTTGGGACCATGTCGTGATTTTCAAGTACCCCGGCACGACTCCTACAATTTCTTAGGGGCTTCTTGCAAATTATAGGCCTCCTCTCGCGTCTTAGGGGTCTCGTCCCATTTCCTGCAGCCTCTTTACCGGTTTTGGATGTCTTCTCTCGTGTCCTACCCTCCTCCATATTCAATGGCCCCCATCTCCGTCTTGGAGGGCCTCCTCCTACATCCTGGGGCCCCTTTAACATGGCATGGGGCTTCATCTCATGTTCCAGGGGCATTCTCCGCCAAATTAGGGGCCTCCTGCCACGCCTCGTGGGCCTCCTCCCTTGTCCTGGCAAAGCCTACCCGTCTTGAGGGCATCTTCAATTTTGGAAACCTCACCTCCTTCCATACCTGTTACCACTCCCATCTTAAGGGCCTCCTCTCATTTCCTGGGAACTCCTTCCGGTCTTCGGGGCCTCATTCGGCCCTGGAGACCTATTCCGTCTTGAGGGACTCCTTTCGAGTCCGGCAGGGGCGTCCTTTTCTCTTCTAGAGACCTTCTTTTTTCTTTTCTTTTTCAAATTAGGGGCCTTCTCTCACGTCTTGGGGGCCTCCTGCTCCGCCTTTTGATTCGATCTTTGGCCATTTTAAGGGTGGCCTCTTATCTCCTGGTGGACTCCTCTTCTCTCCCAGGTGCCCCCTCTTTCAAATTACAAGCAACCTTTCCTATCTCAGTTCCCTTGTCAATTTCTGGGAGCCTTCTTACCCGTCTTGGATATTTTTTTCTCGCCTGGGAGCCATCTCTCTTATTTAATGGCCTTTCTCTGATATTTTAGGGGCCTCCTCGTTCATCATGAGGTCTCATTTCCAATCTTGTGTCGTCCTCTTCCGAATTAGGTGTGTCCTCCCACGTTTCTGGATCATCCTTTTCTATCTTGGTGGAACCTTGCCCGTTTTGGGGCCTGTTTTTGCGTCTCCGAAACCTCATTTCATATCCACTGGCTTTCTCTTCCGTCTTAGTACCTTCTCTCATTTTCTGGGGCCTCCTTTCCCGTATTGGGGCCTCCTGTACAATCCTGGGGCTTCCTTTGGAATTCTGGGGGTCTCCTTTGCAATCCTGGGGGCCTCCTTTGCAATCCCGTGGGCCTCCTTTGCAATCATGGGGGCCTCTTTTGCAATCCTGGGGGTCTCCTTTGCAATCCTGGGGGTCTCCTTTGCAATCCCGGGGGCCTCCTTTGCAATCATGTGGGCCTCCTTTGCAATCCTGGGGGCCTCCTTTGCAATCATGGGGCCTCCTTTGCAATCTTGGGGGCCTCCGTGCCAATTGTTGGCACTCGCTTGATTTTGGGGCCTCCTACCCTCTCCTAGGTGACTCCTTTTTCAAATTAGGGGCCTCCTCTCACGTCTCGGAGGCCTCCTCACCTGTGTTTGGAGTCCCATTATCCTCTTAGCAGGGTGCTTTTGCGTCATAGTCCCAAATCTTCTCTCATAGGGTCCTCCTCTTCCAAAATATGAGCCTCATCTGGCTGATCTCAGTGGCCTTCTCTCATTCCTGCGGAGACTTTCTTACCGATCTTGGGGTTCCCTCTTGTGTCCGGAGAAATATATCTTATCATTCCTTATTTTCTATTGTAGGGGTCTTCTCCTCCATCTTGGGGGCCTCGTTTTCCAAATTAAGAATATCTTGCCACCCATTGGAAGCCATCTTGTCTAACCTGGGTGGCTTCCTGCCCATCTCGGTGGCATCCTTTTCGTCCTGGGGGCCTCCTTCCAATCTCTGTCCTATGTCTCTTATTCGGACCTGATTAGATTTCGCGGGAGCCACGTTGCCAGTCTTTGGGCCTCCTTGACAGCATGATCTTCTGTCTCGTCGGCCTCCTTGCTCACCATTTTACCTGTGCATTTCCGGATAGGGACCTCCTCAAATTTCAGGGGGGGGCGGCTCCCCAGTCTCACGGCAGGAGGGGCTGCCTCCCCGGTGGCGACGCCCCTGGGTAAAATACGTATGCGTCGCCACTCCTCAAGTAGGTACGTGCCTGTGAAATAGGCAAAGTAGTCGCTATAGTACATACAAGTCACGGGTAATATAAAAAGATGGCATTTTATCACACATGCAGCTAAAACTATATCGGAACATTTAGTTTTCCGGAACATTATTTCCCATTATGAAGATTGGGCATCGGGTGATGGGTCATGTACCATGTCGTAGCCCCAGCGTGAAGACGAGGATGTGAAAAGTAATTTTCAAAACCAAGCATTTTGACGTCCGCGGCGCGGCGGCCCTGCCAGCGCCAGGGACACCTGCCGGGGGCGGATTCAGGAATTGTCATGGGGCCACTTGTCTGAAGGGGCGCCACTGTAAAAGTACTTGGAAGCAGGGACGGACACGGGTGGCACTGAAGGCATGTGCCCCATGGAAACTGGCGCCCCTTCGATCAGGAAAATGCTTTACTCCGTGAAAGCTCGAGTGTATCCCCATCCACCTATCGAATTTTCCAGCCAGAGGCGCTCCTCTCAGACGAAAAGGCGCCCTGTCAGTGTGCTCGAGTGGATCCCTCTCGAATCATTCAGCCAGATGCGCACCTTGGAAGGAAAAGACCCCATCCAGTGTGTTTGAGTGAACCCCCTCGATTTTTTATGAGCCAAATGCACACCTTGGAATGTAAAGATGCCCCTCCGGGAAGGCCCGTGTGCACCCCACCCGTCAAATGTTTCAGCTAGAGGCGCCGCTCCAGAGACCAAGTTCCCCTCATGACAATTTCTGAACTCGCTCCTGCCTGGAGGGGTGTCTTTTCCTTCCGAGGTGAGCCTCTGGCCGAAACTCGAGCATACCCGAATGAGCGACTTTCCCCGGCCGGAGTAGCGGCCACCTTCCATAGAAGGGAGACGCATGCCCCCAATCTCCCCCTGCATCTCCCCTGACTCCTGCATTTGCAAGCCAGCAGCTGGCCAGCAGCAGCAGCGTTTAGGCTATCACAGTTTTCTCTTTTTTTTCTGGAGAAACAGACCTCTAGCCGACGCAGACGGACTGTGCGTTTCGGGTGGCTGGAATCCAAGAAGACAGCACCAAGTTCGACTTGCTGGCGGCAAGCATTTCTGTGTTGATCACTACTCAGGTGCGGATATTATCGCGGTCAAGACGCCCAGTTTCGTGACCATTATTGACGCCCTGAGGCGTAGGTTGGCGCAATAGCGAGCGGCCCTCCTGGAAGCCCAATTGTCCCGCCAGCAGCTCAGGGACCAGAAGCCGTTCCAGTTGCTCCTACGGATGCACTCAGAACTGGGTACATCAGGAGATGCCCCATACGTCCGTGAGCTGTTGACTAATTCTTCAAGGGCTGCCGAAGACAGATTGAGCAGCATTATCGCTACCGTCAGAGGAAGCTCCTCCGGGCCAACTGGCTGCCGCAGCTGACATATTCTCAGAAGCCTCGGCTTCAGGCCTGGTGTCAGCAATGGCGGCAGAATACTCAGCAGCTCAGACGGTGCCAGTCGGCGCAGTGTCTCCGGACATCAGTACGCTGGCCACACCACAGGGCATAGTCGCGACGTTAACGGTGGCGACCAGTCGCCTGGAAACCGTCTTGAGTGACAGGTCACCAGAGTGAACAGGCGGACATCATTAGCTCCAGGGCCCTCGGCGGAGCCGTCGGCATTCGGCGGGACCATCGGCGGAAACATCGGCGGGACACTCGATGGGGCCATCAGTGGAATCATCGGCGGGGCCATCGGTGGGACAATCGGCGGGGCTATCGGTGGGACCATCGACGGGACAATCGACGGGGCCGTCGGTGAGACCATCGGCGGGGCCATCGGCGCTCCCGCTCCGATCGCAGCCCGCATTTTTATTCTTTTTGCTGCATGCCTATTTCCACTTCATATTGGGGGGAGAGAGAAGGGGCAAATTCACTATTGGAGGGGCAATATTGAACGTTGAGGGGGCACATTCCCCTCCAAAACTATACAAAATAACATCCCTGGTTGTAGAAATGAATCAGGCTTTCCGGAGTGGTGTCATCCCGGTTCACCTAGGTCGACTAGAAGTGCGTCAACTTCGGGGTCAAAGATGGGCAACTGTCGAAAACGCAACAAAAACTTAGTCGATGGAGGTAAGTGGATTTTTGTCGTGGAGCTCTAAAATTTCGTGCGCAGCAATTCTTCTCTAACCTCACCTAGCCTCCAGCCTTTACATTTCGAAATTCCCCCCAAAAGGGTTTTAATATGTGTCAAAACACCTTATCAGGATATAAACATAAAACACCAAAAAAAACATAAAACATTGAGGTCTTCTTATTTGAATATTTTGTTCCATTAAAGTTCTCTTCCGTATTTGTCACAAGATACATCAATCTATGTTATATTTCACGGCGAGTCGACTGGTGGAAGACTTTTTGAAATGCTACAATTAGGGCGCCCTCTATGAGCAAAAAATAAATAAATAAACGAAACATCGTAACACTATGGGGAAAGGCTTTCGTGACTTGTCGCCTTTGCTATGGGACATTTGAACGCACATGGCATTACGAAAAGATGCTGGAATCAATCCGACACTTTCCGGCCTTTGCAATTCAAATTCGGGCAATAACATTTTCACTTATGCTTGTTTCCGTATTTTGCGACAAGCAAAAGTGCGTAAAATTGGATAAGTGTAAAGCTTGTACTCTGTACTCTGTAAGCTGTACTCTGGGCATAGATATAGAGATAAGTGAGATAAGTGAGCTGGGTTTTCTGTGATGGATAGCACTTGGATTGCTCCATAACACAACGAGAGAGCATGCCCGGCAAGTTGTAACTTTTGGAGTTATGTAGGTGCAAATTTGGGTTCAAATTACACTGTCAATATTTGACGGACCGTAGCCACCTGAGTTTTAATATTTAGTGAGTAGGATCCAGGACTGAAGGAAGATGGGGCTCTTTCGAAGGAAAAAATATCCAAAAGGTTTGAAAATGTACTTTAGAAAATACTTGGTACCTTCTAGTTTATTTATACTTGGTACCTTTACTTACTTTAGAAAATACTTGGTACCTTCTAGTATATCCGCCATGAGATACTCATCATGTTCAAATTTTGAAGAGGGAAAATGTCTTCAATTTTAATTGTTAATTCACTTTTTCACAAAAAGGCGAAAAACAATATCTTACGCGATATCTACAAATATATACACTTATAAGTGTATATATTTTTCTCCCGGTTTCCGGCTATAGCCGGAAACCATTGACATATTCGTAATCAGCATATAGAAGTACGTCTGGAAAAAAAATCGCAAAATTAATTCCGGGAGGATCGAAAAATTGAACAATTTTGAACATTTCCACTTACAAGGGAATCATGGCAAATCATGACCTCTCACGGCCAAAGCTACCAACCGATTTCAAATATTGAAACGTTGATCAATTGAGCATGGGAAGAGCTGTTACTCTCTGCCAACTACAAATTTCCTTCATTTTTCAACCAGCCGCGTTAGGGGGGGGGGGGGAGGAGGGGGCATTGACCATAATTTGAAATTGAATCACTCATCACTCCGTGAAAAAAGACATTCTTGCAGCCTCTGATGGACGCCCTCGATACCTTTCGGTAAATATATCTGATGAAAAATTCCCCTTAATATTGCCTACCAGTAGAGAGCAAAATTATACATATTAAACGTACAGAAACACTACGTTAGTGAAAACAAACATGTTAAAAATGCTTTAAAATATGTCTAGTAGAAAGCAAAAGGACCCTTTTTTACAGCGGATCCAATAGTGCTAAAAAATGTAAAATCCGTCCTTAACTCTAGAGGTTAGGAGCAAAAACCCAATTATTACTTCCAAAAAACAGCGAAAATTATAAAAAGCCTATTACGGCATGGCCCGTAGCAACTAAGCCATACTTCTGATCGATATGCACGGCACGGCGATCAAAAGAGCTTGAAAGTCGCTACTACGCACCTTGAGAGAAAACTCTTCCATCTGCCTTGTGCAAGGCGACACAGGCGCGTCAATTTGGCAACAGCTAGTTTTCACCATTTAAAAAAAACAGCCATAGCATTTTGAATTTTAACTTTTTTAATGCAGTGATAGTTACAAGCATATTCAGAATGTAGTGGGCACCGGGGGGAAAATCGCGGGTAAAAAAAAATCATCCTATAGAGGACAAATAAAGCCTCGCGCCCAAAAGCTGGTCGAAGAGATTTGATACTAGTTTGCAAATCAAATTGCGGGCTGTCATATGCTATGCTTTGCTGCTTGCAACTAAAAAATCCATCGGTAACTTTTAGTGTTATTAAATTCAAAGTTTCAAAAACGGGTTTTCCAATGCTAAGTCAAGGGGAAACAGAGTCCCATTAGAAAATTCATACGATACTAAGTTACCGAACGAATTAAAAGTCACACACGAGGGAAAAGACAATTGATGATTATTGGTTTTACGACACGTCGACCGTTGAGTCATGTAGCGTCGCCAATTCTCACGCCGATTGGTCGCGGGCGAAGAGTAGCGACAGGTGAGACTCGAACCCACAATATTTCGATTGTGAGACGGGCAACTTACCCCTAGACTAATCGTCCCCGGAAAAGACAACTGTTTGGGGTTGATTTCACTAATGTCATAATGTCGTCCATTTGTTATAGATAAACAGCTATTGACGTTAGAACTTGGGGCATTTTTTAAAAAACTCAAATTCCTCGTAGAATGAATTTTGTTTTGTGACAGGAGAAATCCTTATAATGGACCATGTAGCCCTTGCAAAGCTCTAACATTTGCAAAGCTCTAACATCTTACATTGGTTCAAAGTGGACTCCTTCAATTGTTTAGGCGTGAGTGGCTCTCGAATTTATCCCATGTTAAACCAATGGGAACTATCACGTTTGCATTTAGGTTGTGGAGTGGCTGAACGCACACTCCACACTGTCTCCATGACATGTTGCCAGAAACTTGTGCGTGTAGAATACGGTTTGTATTTTCAGAGAAGATCCAAGTGAGAGAGGAAAAACAGTTTGCATGCCACGTTATACACAGTAACAGACGACGTGTCCGAGTGCGGTTCGGCAGCAGCGGCCCGTACGCACGCGCAATGATCTCAGCGAGGTCACGGGCGATACTGGCAAGCGGCCAGTTGTCTCTGCGCAGGCGCATAGCTTTGGCTAGCTCGCCGGTGTGCCGCTGCTGCGGCCCGCTACAGGTACCCCCCGCCCAGACACGGCGCCGGCAAAGGTGACGTGGCGAACAACATACCGCGCAGGGGTGATCACTGCACGGCCGGAGCGAGTGCGAAGGGCGGGCTGCAGCGCTGGCCCGACGGTTGATGACGGCGGTGGCGGCGGTGGTGCGGGCGGCGGATCCAAGTAGGCTGGTTTGACGAGATGTCAGCCAGTGAGTTGGCTGAGGTTGCCGTCAGCCAGTGGGTCGGCTGAGGTCGCTGAGGCAGCCAGTGGGTCGGCTGAGGTTGCTGAGGTTGATGTAACGTCAGCCAGGACGTTAGACGATGAGACGTCAGCCAGTGGGTCGGCTGAAGTTGCAGTCAGCCAGTGGGTCGGCTGAGGTTGCTGAGGCAGCCAGTGGGTCGGCTGAGGTTGCTGAGGAAGCCAGTGGGTCGGCTGAGGTTGCTGAGGCAGCCAGTGGGTCGGCTGAGGTTACTGCGGTTGATGTAGCGTCAGCCAGGACGTCAGACGATGAGACGTCAGCCAGTGGGTCGGCGGAAGTTGCAGTCAGCCAGTGGGTCGGCTGAAGTTGCAGTCAGCCAGTGGGTCGGCTGAAGTTGCTGTGACGTCAGCCAGTGAGTCGGCTGTGACGTCGCGAAGTCGCCGTTGGTGAGCCGGCAGATGCCGTGACGTCAGCCAGGACGTCGGACGGTGAGCCGGTAGGTGCTGTGACGTCAGCCAGTGAGTCGGCTGTGACGTCAGCTGGGGTACCGGCTGATACCGTGACGTCAGCCTGTGGGTCGGCTGTGACGTCAGACGGTGAGCCGGCAGATGCCGTGACGTCAGCCAGGACGTCAGACGGCGTGCTGGCGGATGATGCGGCGTCGACTTCGGTGAGCAGGCGGATGTGACGTCAGCCAGTGAGTCGGCTGACGCAGCGACGTCAGCCAGTGAGTCGGCTGACGCCGCGAAGTCGACGTTGGTGAGCCGGCAGATGCCGTGACGTCAGCCGGGACGTCAGACGGCGTGCCGGCGGATGATGCGGCGTCAGCAGCGAGTCGGCTGACACCGCAGGGTGGCGAAGGCCGGCTGGGCGTGCGCAGATGCGGCGACGCAGCGGCGAGACGAACGTCGGTGGTCCCTCGGTGTCCGGGCGGCGCCATTAGGCCTCTGGCGAGAGGGAGAGAGGCAGAAAGAGGGACAGGACCGGGTGGGGGCGTGCGGAAAGCGGAGAGAGTTGCGCGTTGGCTCCCCACATCACGTCGGGGTCACCAATTGTGGAGTGGCTGAACGCACACTCAACACTGTCTCCATGGCATGTTGCCAGAAACTTGTGCGTGTAGAATACGGTTTGTATTTTCAGAGAAGATCCAAGTGAGAGAGGAAGAACAGTTTGCATGACACGTTATACACAGTAACAGACGACGTGTCCGAGTGCCGTTCGGCAGCAGCGGCCCGTACGCACGCGCAATGATCTCAGCGAGGTCACGGGCGATTCTGGCAAGCGGCCAGTTGTCTCTGCGCAGGCGCATAGCTTTGGCTAGCTCGCCGGTGTGCCGCTGCTGCGGCCCGCTACAAGGTCACCCACACCTAACATATCATGCATCCAAGTCCTTCTAGATTGCTGTTCCAGGACCTACTTTTGACGGTGCGTCGACTGGTATGAGAAAATCGCAGATTCATTGACAACTTTGTAGGCTATGAAAATTCTTAAACTTATAGTATGTTTTTGACCCTTATGGTGTTTTTGGAAAATTCAATAACTCGGTATCTAACAAAGATGGCGATTAATGTCAAGGGATATGTTTGATAAATAATTGAACGGAGCATATTTTTTCTTGTTGTACAAAATCATCTATCTCTATATGTTTCCCCTCTATTCATGGACAAAATTGAGAACAATTTAGAGGAAAAAAATCGACATTTACCAGGGCATATCTCGAGAAGTTACAGAGCTAAAGCAAAATAAATACGTTTTCTCAGCTCAGCGCATCATGTTGCGCCAAAAATAACTTGCATTAGGGGAATATTGCAGACAAAAAAGTTGAAAAGAACTGTAAAATGTCATCCGTCAATTTTTGGTCGTTGTACATAATTGCCTCTGGATGGCTGAAGTCATGTTCGAGATGCAGAATCTTCATGTCCCTGTATTCAACGTGAAGAGGGCAAGGTGGAAAAAAATTGTGAAATGTCGTGTCGATATCGAACATTTTGGATACATGTTTTATGCTGGGCGGAAGATTTTCCAAAAGCAGTCTGAAATTACAACACGATCATAAACCATCAATTCTCAACATATTTACTACTTTGTTGCATGTCGGAAAAAGTGGCATTTCCACAAAAATGTTAACAAAAACGTTCGTTTTTTTAAGAGAATTTTTAAAGTTTTTATTTTTTAACAGGCAATGCACTAATAAACGATGCGGCTATCAATTATACATCCAGCCATGTACGAAATTTTGACATAACGTGTGCAAACAAAGATACAGACGAGGAAATATGAAGAATGTTTCTTCAATATTTGCCAAAACATGGGTGCCTATGACCCAGGTCCAAGGTCAGATTATATTGATTGCAGCAAAAATCCGAGATAGCAGTTTCGTGAGCAATTGATGTATACCATTATATGCCGTGATATGACTTCAAAAAAATGTTCCAATACAAGTTCGAAAAACAACTATTTTTAATCATCACTCATCACTAAAACCATTCATTTTTTCCGAATACATCTTCTATTGCACGTTACGCGGAGTTCAGTTGTGCTTGAGAAAATGATTTTTGCAATTTTAAAACTTTTCATATTTCTTGGCGAAACACAAAAAGGTTTAAATATTTTCCTAGCATGTCAGAGATAACAATTTGACAATTCTGATATGGAACAGATAGCGCCGAAGCAGACCTCTCTGACAGTGTAGAATTTAATACAACGAAGAATGGCTCTTAGATGCTCTTGGGCTTTAGACATTGCGTGTAAAGAAAATATGCGACCTTCAATATACCAGAGTTGATATCAAAAGTAACGATGAAGGTTATACTTTATTACTCAACGTTTCGGCCGGGGGCCATCGTCAGGAGTCAACTCCTGACGATGGCACCTGGCCGAAACGTTGAGTAATAAAGTATAACCTTTATCGTTACTTTTGATAGCAACTCAGCACCTCCTGGTATATTGAAGGTCGTATATTTTCTTTACAGGCAGTGTATAATTTGTTATCATTCAGCAATTACTACAGAATTTAGGGGGCCTCGGAGCTTAGCTCCCTCCCGTTCTTGCAATGTTCATAACTTGAAAATATTTTGACCAAATCGAAAACGGAGGGCATATTCGTGATCAAAGAGTTATTCCACGTATACCAACATCGACTATGTCGACTGAGAATCAAGAAAAAAGAATTCTGAACGGGTTATTCACTATTTATGCCTCCTAAAACTGCTTGGATAAAATCGTCTGTAGATAGCTGAATTTGTATCGCATATGAACAAATCATGATGCTCCGTTTTCCACTGACCGTGGAAAGGTAACACCATTGTGCAAAAATTGTCGAAAGCCTTTTTCATATCCAAAAGTATGAGTAAAATTTATTAACTGGACAAAATATTTTCCACAAAAAGCTCTAAAATCGATATATGGTAATAAGACATGAATTCTGAACACATCCTGCTGTCTTATCGAATGCCGAAAAAAAAATTCATCCGGAAAAAAATATCACTGAATTTTTTCTCGTTCTTATGGGGATCATTTTCAAAGTTAATATTTGTTAAATGCACCATACATAGCACGCGATGCCCCATGAATTGCGCATCCAGACATATACAGCATTTTTGTCTAACATGTACACACGAATGTGCAGGTTTATAATAGAACAATGAGTTTTCACCAATATTAAGCAAAACATGGGTGCATTTTACCATTCCTAGGCCAAAATATTTTCTCTTCACAAAAAATCTGATATATCAGGTACATGCAGACTAGATGCGCACTACGCTTTTCCTTGATTGTTAAAAAAAATCCTCCAAAAAAAAAGTTGAAAAAAGCAGCAAAATATTTTATGACTAATTTTTAACCTTTAAAATGTACTTTTATAACTAAATTTCTTCTTCAGGTTATGCAGCTGTTCATTTCACATCGTATTTTTTATATATTCGAAATCGTGGAATTTCTTCCCAAAATCCATTAAATTTAACCGTTCTTTAGGATTTTCGGTTTTCGACTTCAATAATATATGAAAACAGTATACTTAACATGATGTCCCAAGTCCTAAAACGTGCATAAGTTCGCTAAGGACAAAACAAATTCTCAGAAAACTTTGGACATTTTTCAAAATGCTCTGAAGTAATCGTTACAAAAAATCATCTCGTGCTTCCATGGTATACTTGTTGCGATTGTAGCATCGTGAAAAAAAACTAAATTATTTTTCACTCCCAGGTGTTCTCCACCACGCAATTCTACGTGATTGCGGGACACCATGGGGGAAAAGTAGCCTAGGGGTAAGTTGCCCGTCTCACAATCAAAAGATTGTGGGTTCGAGTCTCACCTGTCGCTACTCTTTGTTCGCGACCAATCGGCGTGAGATTGGCGACGCTACATGACTCAACGGTCGACGTGTCGTAAAACCAATAACCACACAAGGGCACCACCAGGAGTTATGCGCAAGTTGTGTCATCATATTACTAAAACCCCTCCCGCGTCCAAAGTTACGATTATGCAATTTTCCATAGGGTAAGAGAAATGTCCTGGCTATCCAGGGCAAGCGTCAAAAAAAACAATTGATATAATATATATTTTATTCGCTACTGAAATAAACAAAAAAAAAGTCGGTTTCGGTGATTTCCCGTCATTGAACTTCAGTAGTGGTTATATGTTCTTATGCATGGGAGACATGCCAAGGCACATGCCTTGTAAAATCAAGTTTTAGGTTTTTCTCAAAGTTCTGGATTGGGTGGGGTGCAATGAACACTTTTCAATCCCCCGAAGGGGTGGGGGTCTGTCAATCCAAGCGGGATGGGGTGGGGGAGGGATACCCAGCCCCAATCATGCTTTGAGCCGATTGCGGTCTAAAATTTACCTTCAAGTACTCACCAGAATGGCAGGACACTTGTACTCTCATGGGCGCATTGACTGCATACGGCGTACAGCGAGGACAGGACACTGAAGGGCTCTAAGGTGGGTAAACATTGAGCAGGGCAGAGTACTAGTAGGGTAGAGCATTCATGAAAATTATCCAGGGAAGAAAAGCAGGACACTACACCAGGGCAGCGCTCTGGGAAGGGCACGGCACCAAGTTGCGCTGGAGGCCAGGACGTACACAGGACGGGAAACTAATCAGCGCATGGTACCCATAATGATAGGACAGAGGACCTATAGGAGGGCACCACAGAGGACGGCACTAAGGACAGAGGCACTAAATCAGGTGGTAGCAATGACCTGGCAGGTGCACAACTGCATGACGGGGCACCGAGAATCAAAAAGGCACTTCATACGGCAAAAAGGAATCCTACCCAGTGGAACAGAAGATAGACGACTGCGTAACACTAGTGCCACAACTATGAAAAGTATGTCTTGCTGGAGGCTGTGCACGTACTTATTAAGGGACTGCCTTGGAGAGGTTACGATGCGTTGGAGCAGAATACAGTGAATTAATTGATGCATACTTATCAAGTGTCGAGGAAAATAACTGGGCCTAGATAGTATGCACATTGCCGTAGTTAGACAATATACACGAATGGGTTGATACTTGAGTTGTTGCTAGCCTGATAACCAGCACGCTCGCCGTCTGCCCGAACAGCTGCAGTTTCAACCTCACCGGTTGCTGAATTGTCGATCCAATGCCTGGCCATTCGGCATCAAGAACTGGCGGCAACGGAAGACCTTTGCGATCGAATAACAAGCAAAACAGCCCAATATTTGCTCCAGGCCAGTTGTCCGGATAGGAACTGTATTTTCAAAATAATGGATACAGCGATTCCAGCTTTGCGACAGTGCGCCTTCATCAGAGCTCTGCCACGATAATATTGTTGCGGAAGAACAAATGCACCCGGATTTTTTTTCCAGACAACACAAGTTGTACGCTCGAAATGGCAATGCAAGTATCTTCCATTTGAAATAAATACATTAACGCGTGTGTTTTGAAGTAAAGTGAGCTAAAGTTGTGTTAACTGTAAAAGTATGCGTGTTTGCCCATGTAAAATTACGACAAAAAACCAGAATACAATCTGCAGTGAACATGTAGTACAAATTACATTCTACTTCGTTGATTTTGACCTAAATTTACACTCTCTCACCAGAAGTCGAATCTGAAAATCTAGCGCTGCATTACCAGACCGTTGAGGACTGTCGACGACTTGGCAATACTGACAGCGGGACACAGTACCACAGTTCACTACCGACACCACAGTGATGCCGAAATAGCGAACCGGTAGTGGGGGCAGTTCATTTCTACAAATTTATCTATCGTGCCTCCCCGTCCAACACACTACATAGTGAAAACTCCTCTGAGGGGTGAGTGGAAACAGCGCAATATAAATTAAGACGCGGCAACTGCAAATTACCGTGGCCAATCACTAGATGTATGCAGAGCGTCTGACGAACACAACCCTGTTGGAAAGCAAATACCGCAGGTATCTGCAATTGCAATACAAACCATACGCATCAGAGTCGCCCACTGCACCCCACAGGTACAGCTCCCAGCGTTCGGTCGCCCACTCCACCCCTTGGGTTCTTTTACGACGCATTCAACCGCTAGGTTATATAGCGTCGCCAACCTCTCACGCCGATTGGTCGCGGGTGAACTCGGTAAATGCCCTCGGTTGTGAGATTCGAACCCACAATCTTGCGATCAAGAGTCCGACGCTCTACCAACTGAGCTACCGCGGCCCCGCCCACTCCACCCCGCAGGTACAGCTCCCAGCGTTCGGTCGCCCACTCCACCCCACAGGTACAGCTCCCAGCGTTCGGTCGCCCACTCCACCCTACAGGTACAGCTCCCAGCGTTCGGTCGCCCACTCCACCCTACAGGTACAGCTCCCAGCGTTCGGTCGCCCACTCCACCCCACAGGTATAGCTCCCAGCGTTCGGTCGCCCACTCCACCCTACAGGTACAGCTCCCAGCGTTCGGTCGCCCACTCCACCCCACAGGTATAGCTTCCAGCGTTCGGTCGCCCACTCCACCCTACAGGTACAGCTCCCAGCGTTCGGTCGCCCACTCCACCCCACAGGTATAGCTCCCAGCGTTCGGTCGCCCACTCCACCCTACAGGTACAGCTCCCAGCGTTCGGTCGCCCACTCCACCCCACAGGTACAGCTCCCAGCGTTCGGTCGCCCACTCCACCCCACAAGTACAGCTCCCAGCGTTCGGTCGCCCACCCCACCCCACAGGTACAGCTCCCAGCGTTCAGTCGCCCAGTCCACCCCACAGGTACAGCTCCCAGCGTTCAGTCGTCCACTCCACCTCCCAGGTAGACCTCCCAGCGTTCGGTCTCCCACCTCTAAACGCCTGTATACGGCACACTCGGCGAAACAGCAGTGGCGCATCCGTTTTATATGCACGCTACGCGTTACAACAGTAGGCTCGGCCACAACACGGCCATCCCACATCCAACACACTCAACATACAGTATAAATAGTGTACATGCGACCGAGCCACTCGGGCTGATAGCAGTTGAAACAGGACGCCCTGAGCAATCAGACCATACAGCCGGCGTGAGAAGTAGATCGAGGAAGCTCTAGTGCACGGGACGTTCATATTCGGTCAGTTGCTGTACGTCCTAAGCCAGACGGCTGTTTCGGTCCTGCGCCGCGTGTGACCCCGCCGCCCGCGCTGAACAGTGCCGACTGCTCTGCTGCTGAGCGGGTCGCGTTTTTCACACGGATAAGCGGTGAATCGATTGCAGCTGCCGCCGGAGGACGACACGGCCGGGGCCGCCGGGCAGCAACAATACAGCAACAGTCAAAGGCTGCCAACACAGAGCCTCCGCTGTGCCGCCTGGCCACTTTGACCACAACGTGCTGCGCGCCGACCGGCTGCCAGCCACCTCTGGCGGAGGACACGTCCTGGACTGGTGGGGCCAACACTCGGACACCACCCTGGCGAGGTGGCGGAGGACACGTCCTGGACTGGTGGGGCCAACACTCGGACACCACCCTGGCGAGGTGGCGGAGGACACGTCCTGGACTGGTGGGGCCAACACGGACACCACCCGGCGAGGTGGCGGAGGACACGTCCTGGACTGGTGGGGCCAACACTCGGACACCACCCTGGCGACGTGGCGGAGGACACGTCCTGGACTGGTGGGGCCAACACTCGGACACCACCCTGGCGAGGTGGCGGAGGACACGTCCTGGACTGGTGGGGCCAACACTCGGACACCACCCTGGCGAGGTGGCGGAGGACACGTCCTGGACTGGTGGGGCCAACACTCGGACACCACCCTGGCGAGGTGGCGGAGGACACGTCCTGGACTGGTGGGGCCAACACTCGGACACCACCCTGGCGAGGTGGCGGAGGACACGTCCTGGACTGGTGGGGCCAACACTCGGACACCACCCTGGCGAGGTGGCGGAGGACACGTCCTGGACTGGTGGGGCCAACACTCGGACACCACCCTGGCGAGGTGGCGGAGGACACGTCCTGGACTGGTGGGGCCAACACTCGGACACCACCCTGGCGACGTGGCGGAGGACGTCCGACGGGGCCAAACACGAGGGGGGACACGTCCTGGACTGGTGGGGCCAACACTCGGACACCACCCTGGCGAGGTGGCGGAGGACACGTCCTGGACTGGTGGGGCCAACACTCGGACACCACCCTGGCGAGGTGGCGGAGGACACGTCCTGGACTGGTGGGGCCAACACTCGGACACCACCCTGGCGAGGTGGCGGAGGACACGTCCTGGACTGGTGGGGCCAACACTCGGACACCACCCTGGCGAGGTGGCGGAGGACACGTCCTGGACTGGTGGGGCCAACACTCGGACACCACCCTGGCGAGGTGGCGGAGGACACGTCCTGGACTGGTGGGGCCAACACTCGGACACCACCCTGGCGAGGTGGCGGAGGACACGTCCTGGACTGGTGGGGCCAACACTCGGACACCACCCTGGCGAGGTGGCGGAGGACACGTCCTGGACTGGTGGGGCCAACACTCGGACACCACCCTGGCGAGGATGGTCCCGCCATGCCACGTCCGCGGTCCGTGCAGGTCCGGCCGTCGGCGGCCCGGGAGGGCCGGCAGCTGCTGGGTCCGGGGGCGGCAGACGTGAAGATTGTCACAGCGCGGCTCAATACAAACACAGCTGACGCCACTGGACGGCGGCCCATCTCACCGGCCTCCGTGTCCGCCGGCCCTCCCCCTGCCGACGAGCTGCCACGCCGCCAGCGTCATAGCAGTGAGGCCCGGTCGCCGGCCCTGACGCGTCGGTGGGCCAGACGCGACCCACGCCGCCGGCCCGCTACAGCCGGCGTCACAAGTCGACGCGCGCCGCCATGTTGACGGGGATGGCCGTCAGCTCGGTGCGCATGCACAGGAACTCGCCTCCGACGCAGGTGAGCGTGACGCAGGCGGTCTGCACGAGCCACCAGGCGGCGCTGGCCGGCGCCCGTCCGCCGTACAGCCAGCACAGCAGTATGTGGTAGCCGAGCGTGGTGCACGAGAAGTCCAGGCACTGCTTGGTGCGCTGCACCACCCACCACAGGGCCAGCGCGCTGTCAATGCAACAGGAAACGGTTACGCAAAATGTAAACTCTCACTGGAATCCACACAGGCGGCTTCGGCGATCCAGTTTGGGAGACTTCATTTCTGTCTCGCCTTTTAAAATATATTTCACGTTATACAACATATTTGATATACAGCTCAGGAGCTGAACGTGCTTCTAACTTAACAAAAAATTGTCACATAGAATGTGCTTTATTAAACTGTAACTATTTCTATTCATATGATTGTAATATAATAGCCTTGATTGGAAAATCACAACCTGCTAGCAAGATCGTTCATATTAGTAAAATAGATTGCTTATGAACTAGTAAGTGACTAGACGTCCATTAGATATAGCACTGCTGGTGTTGACAACCTCAGACCAGTAATTTATGAACGCTGTGTTTACGGTTACTTGAGCCCGCAAGTGTACCAACGCCCGTGGTTCACACGAAGTCCCTACGGCTTCTTTGGCACGTGATAGTTCCAGAGGTTACGACCCGTGGTGCCGACAGAGTCAAAGGTTATCGCCGGATTATACTGTCGATGGTGCGGCGATGATGTTCGGTCCAGTAGCCCGCGGCTATCAGCAGCGCAATATTCATGACAAGAATCAACGACATCCGAGAACACTGCCTACGGAACACAGACCCGCCTCTGTAGCGAGGCTCAACGCCCGTGGCCGAGACTGAACTCATACCCCTAAGGAAAACAGACCCGCCTCCGTAGCGGCTCAATTACCGTGGCCGAGACTGAACTCATACCCCTAAGGAACACAAACCCGCCTCCGTGGCGGCTTAATTACCGTGGCCGAGACTGAACTCATACCCCCTAAGGAACACAGACCCGCCTCCGTAGCGCGGCTCGACTACTGTGGCCTGTGCTTTTCTGTATTCCAGGGAGAGTTGATCGACCCATTTGGTGGACAACTGGTTCAGTGTACAGAGTGCAACCAAGAAGGGCCCTTGTGGCTCATAGTTGCACTGATCTTTTATGTCTTTATGTCTTTATGAGACTGAATCTCTCTCCGTGGCTGCCAGCGGCGGACTGAGGGGGCCGAAGCTCGGCGGCAGAGCCATTCGGCAATACAGCCATTCAGGACCAACGTGGTCATCGGTGTCATGCAATTCCGAAATTCGTGTGGATATCAACACCTAACAGAAATTGTCATGGCCTCCCGCGAATAGATTGTTGTCTTCCTGACTTGTTTTCTATGGAACTTCGGAGCACTCAGCTGTAGTGATCGTGACCTGTCTCACCATACCCTCGATTCCTGGCATCTATGCATCAGGGAAAGAGACACGGGTCAATGATGGATCGGCACAATGATGTACGTGCCAGGATTGTTGGAACTACGAAGATCGGTGAACTGAACTGAAAAAATTAGTTTTTTTTCTACTCAATCCTTAATGCTCCTGGTTGGAACACTGCTGATGAAGCCACAAATGCTAGACTAGTGACTGAAACATAATTAAGGTCGGTGGCATTCTCAACATGACAAGGTCATTCACGTAGTGGTCGGGGTCACGATGGGGCATGCTTCGCACCTGTGCTATATATGGGGACTACGGAGACCAGTGGCGCACTTTCACATCAACGAAAAACAACTACGAACCACTCACGCTCGTCCGATATGCATATACGTATGTCTGAGCCACTCCACATTTACTCCTCATATTTACGTCATTAAAGTGACATATTGACATGTGGATTGACATACTGAACTGACATAATAGACATACAATACATACTAGATATTGACATACTAAAGTTTCTCGTGAATGGCGAAAGGAGCACGGGCAATCACGGGGAATCACGGCGAATATGACTGGCATACCGAATATTTTGAGGCCGATGAATCGTGAGTGGGGAATATACGGTGCTGTTAAAGAACTATATTGTTTCATCCCCTCCACCAATATCCCGGATTCCCCACACTTCCCCTTTATCGCCGTAGGAGGAAATACCAGCCATATGCCATGTCAGCCAGTGCGCGAAAAGCGTGGTAGGAAAGGCGCCGGTTTTCAATTTGGACCTTCCTCAACCCTTTCCGGTCAGATCCTCACACCTCGACTCGGGAGCGAGGTCCTTTTATGCCCGATCTAATTTCCAAACTAAACGTTGTACGAACATGAAATGAGTGTCATCGGAAAGCGCCCGACGAGTAGGGTCCGAAACCACACCCAAAATTGTATAACTCCCAAAAGTGAAGTCACATTCCATGTGATCATGACTGACATCATGTTTTTGGCTCTGGGGAGTTCATTTTGGGGGATATTTTTACAACAAAAAAGTATTCGTAATCAGAAAAGGAAGGCGAAAGCGATCATGACCCTGAAATTTTTTCCCACCCAAAAAACTGTGAAAAAAATTAAAATGTCGAGTTTTCAATTGTTTTCAATTTTTCTTCTTTTTAATGGATAGAGCAAACCACAAAACGTTGATTGAAGTAAACTTGTCCTAATAATGCATACTTAAGCCAGAATCTTCAATTTTATCCCTAATGGGCAAATATGCAAAACTAATACATTATCAAAACGAAAAAAATATCTTACAAAATCCTCTGATGCGTTTCGTTGCATCCCTAAAGATAGGCAAACGCTGAAAATTTCATTCAAATATATTTACCGTTAAAGCATGACGACTGGTTCATTTTATTTTAGGTGGCCTCACTTGACCTTGAATAACTCGTTGATCGTACATCACCTGACTTCAAAATTTTCATACAACATGCCAAATTGATATGGGAGAAGGTATGCAAAATTTCGGCGCGCTGCCGCGCGCAGTTTTTCCCTGTCCACGAGAAACCTCAGTGGTGCAAAAAAGGCCTTCCCTCGAGATGGGGCAGGTTAACTGTATGCACTAAATGGGTAGTAGCAATTCAGGTTAAGAAGTAAAAGGCATAGCTTTCGAATAATACGATTGGTATGATTTTCACGAGCATGATCGCTTCTTATTGACACAAGTTAGTTTCGCTACTCTTCGCCCGCGACCAATCGGCGTGAGAGATTGGCGACGCTACATGACTCAACGGTCGACGTGTCGTAAAACCAATAACCAACCAACCAACAACACAAGTTAGTTTTCAATCCAAAGTCATGTGTCTTGTACTGAAAACTAGCCGTTTGTTCAGAATCAATTCAGTTCATGTTTAGGTATACCTAGCCACTATGAACTTCTCAAACATATTTTAATGGATGGGTTCCCAAACGAGATGTTTTAGTTCTGGCTAACTTTGACCACTTTTGGACGGTTAAAACAACACTGGCTTTGGCCACGGTGATAGTAAAAACCAGTTTTTGCCGGCTTTTGCCTGTCCTGTCTACTATATTGCCCGATTGCTTCAATGTCATGACGGGTTATGACATCTACACCTCCTACCCCGACTTTACGAGAAAGTGACTACATATGGCCGCACTCTCCGCAGCACCTCATGCATATCACAGAGCAAGGCGGAGGATCATGATTCACAAGGGCGGCGCCACGGGATGGACCGGTGCATAACTAACTGCTGTTTAAATATCAGGCTCAAGGATTATTTTGCTACATAGATCACCAAAGTGAGGTGATTTCAGCTGCCATGATTTCAACGTCAGCAAATAAAATGAACACTTTCACGGTCCTGCTGTCTCGACCCAGGAAGTGAACTATCCATCGTCAAGGACGAAGACAGTCCACGTGGCATGCACAGACTACAGTTGCTCAATATTCAGGCGGCAATAGGCTCTCTACATTGAATTTGTCATAAAATTAGCTAATCATGAAACTAGAAAACCTTAAAAACGCTGAGCATAATAAAGTGCATAAAAACGTTAGACTATACAAACCAAATAATTGAATCTTGATATAAGGTGCCCATACACCTCAGCCATCACCTCCATACCACAAGGATTGAGGGCTCATAGTCTTTGCACATGCACAATGTCCTTACCTGAATATTGCATTCAATGTAAATGCAGTTGCAACAAGCCTTCCATGACCCTCCGACAGATTCAGGGCCTGCAGATGAAAGGTAAAACTTGTCAGTGGGGGAGATATACTATCCAAACCCAGCTGCAATTCAATCAATCTTTTACCATATATAAGATATATATATAAGACCATATATATAAGAGACCATATACTTCAACAGTCACAGGAAATTAGTTGACATATTAAGTGCATTAGTGAGCATCAGACGTCACATTCCATTGTCATGTAACATATATGGGTGGACAATCTATACAGGCCTGGTAGCTGCAACACCATGTTGGCAACTGCAATGCTAGCTATCTATAAATTTGCATGATGTTGCCTATGTCCAATAACAGATCACCTTTTTTGACAAGATAAATCAGCTGTATGACTTGTAAAAACAAGCTTTGATGGTGTTCTTCAGAGTGTAAGATACAATATCCAGATGCAGATGGCAGGGGCACACATAAGCACTGCATAGAATGGGACTCTGGATATACTCAGTAGAAAATAGCATGCCAATTGGTAACACAACAGTGGATATTGGACTGCACATGACCAAGGATGACGTGAACAATGCACCACCTTGCCATTTGCTGTTCTTCTGATAATATGCAAGGATGTGAATTATTTAGCATAGCAACCACTGCTGCAATTTTCAGAAACAGATAAACACATTTTTGACAATTCAGACACATGCTATTCCCTCTCTTCCAAACACAATATAAGTTTTTATTTGTAGACTTGTAGAAGTTATATGCATTCGTTAAAAAGTGGAGGAAAAGGGATTTGGGCCAGGTAATATATAATGAAGAATAATGCAAATCACAACAACAAAAAACAACTTAACCTAACCTACTGATGTTTGATTGCCTAAAACCTACTGATGTTGGATCTCTAAAAACTGAAGGATGCTGGATCACCTAAAACCTAGATGTACAGATTGCCTAAAGCTTACAGATATTAGACAGCTTAAAACATATGAATGTTATATCTCAAAAACCATACTGATGTTCTGGACAGATCATCTAAAATCTATAAATCTTGGACTATCTAAAATATATTGATGTTAGATAGCCTAAAACCACATATCTAAAATATTTGTAGTGGTTAATATGATGCTAGACACATTCATCACAACCCACCATTTGTAGTAGCACATAGTGATCATGAAAGAACATAAATACTGGTGTTATTTTTGTAGAAAGTTGTAAAAACATGACACAGCTTAGAACCAAGGTAACTTAAAAGTGGCCTCACTCAGCAATTGGTGCCCACCTGAATGAGACAGCAATGGTACAACCCTGTAGTGCTGTAGTTCATAAGTGTAATGCAACTTATTTCAGCAGTGTAGATATAAAAACTATCATATTATGGAAGATCTTCAAAAATATGAAAAATATGTAAGTGCAATATCATGCATGTAGGTAGCCAGCATATGAAGGCTCCATACTTGATGGGTGGCCAAGTACTATCTGTGACTCAGCAGAAGGACTTAGGTGTTATTTTGAACACAAAATTGGGGGCATCAGAACAAACCAAAGAAGCCAGGGAGAAGACACTAAGAATGCTTCTGGCAATAAATAGGAATGTATCATACAAAAGTGAGGAAGTCATCAGGAAGCTTTACTGTGCATATGTCAGGACACATTTGGAATACTATGTCCAAGCTTGGTTCCTAGTTATAAAAAGATTGTTGGCTTTTAGAGAGAGAGAGAGTACAAAAGAGGGCAACAAAAATGGCTAATGGTATAAGCAACCTGGCATATGATGAAAGATTAAGGAAATTGAATGTTTTCACTTAGATATAGAAGGCTGAGAGGAGATCTCATCAAGGTCAAATTTGTTCATGGTCAGGAACAGGGATATCTCAGGGAAATGTTTGAATTTAACAGAAATGATGCAATTAGAGGTCATCAATTCAAAATTAAAGTTAATCACAGCAGGACAAGGTTAAGACAGTCTTTCTTCACCAACAGGGTACCTAGTAGAACACTGGAACCAGCTGCCAGAGACAATTGTAAGTAGCAGCACACTGAACATCTTTAAAAACAGCATAGACAATCATTATAAGAATAGAGGGCTTGCTTTTCAGTATTCCAGGGAGGGCTGATTGATGGATTTGGTGGGCAACTGGTTCAGTGTCCAGATCAGAGTGGGAAACTTATTTTCCGAGTTGCGAGTCGGAGTGCATACCGATTTCTTCCGGAGTACATTTTCATGGACATTATTTTTTTATGCATGGAATCTGTTTACCAGTAACCAACCAGAAAAACCTTAAATCAGTACCTACATAATATGCAGAAGTAATATCATTCTCATTTTTGGTCAAATCAAATGTCAAAACATAGGAACAAAGAAGTGAACAATGGATGGCACCGCCCGGCAGTGACCCGTAATAATCAGCACTGTTTCGCTTCTCATAACTCACAGGAGCAATGCGCTTTCCTTTCACTGTTGGTCTCAGTACAAGGCTAGCCACATGAAAAACAAACAAAAATACTTCACACTTCACCCTCAGCTCAGAGCGCATACCTAGGTACCTACGCAGCCAATTTCCTACGTTATATGAACGCAACTCCGCTACCGCACACGCCACAGTTGGATGTGATCAGAGCAAGGGATCAGTCAGGGTTTTGTGTTTGCAGTATGACAATGTTAACCATGTGTTCAAAGTTGCTGATGGTTATGATGTCATATAGAAAATACCTTGCATTGACTGGTTGACAGACATATTTCAGAACAGAAAATGCTAATGCAGCCAAGTCTGATCGGTGGCCTCCGGGACTCCGGAGGACATCTCTTAAAACTGCCAAATTTTCCCACTATATGGGTGGCAAGAACACAGGTTTTCCAATACATGGCTCCATAGCCGGAGAACATTGTACTCAGTGCACACCATATTGCAAGTGCTATTGGCGCATTGTCGGCAATTCCGGTGGTTGAGATTGATGGAGTGTGTGAAGTTGTTGCCCGGCTGCTGACTGCAACAAAAGGTGGTTAGTTTGAGTGGCGACCGTGAGTGGAATAACCAGCGTTTGTTGGGTGTCGTTCTGTTTGTTTTTATTGATATCTTTGTTCCCACATGTGTCGGAGCACATGTGAAGAAGTGCCTTAATTCCCACCCTGGTCCAGAGGGCAACCAAGAAGGGCCCTTGTGGCTCATAGTTAAACTGATCTTTTATGTCTCTGTCTTTATGAAAACTGCTGAGGGAATTCGATATATTGATTGCTTTTAATTTATGCAGATCATTATATCAGGTTTCCTCAGTCTATCTCATTCCTGAGCCCATGTGACCTGGGAGGAAAAAGCCACTGTAAAACTGCCTAATGACATTGCATAGAATATAGCAACTAAAACCCCTCATCCAATATTTGTGATGGGCCATCACATGCCTTGAGTGATGACACTGCCAGTGAAACAAAAACAGGATGATTTCTCTAGAGAATGATGTACTAGATAATGTGAATTGAAGATGATGGTATTCTTTAAGTACCAACCCTGACTTCATCATTTTATTCATTCATTATATTTGTGAATAGCATTGAAAGTGGCCTAAGCAGTAAGGTTTTGAAATTTGCAGATTATTTGAAGATCTTTAGGGCAATAACAGGGCACAATGAGCAGGTTTTGCTGCAGAACGACTTAGATGAGCTTGTGAAGTGGTCTGAAAAATGGCAAATGAAGTTTAATTTTGGTGCAAAGTCATGCATGTAGGTAGGCAGCATATGAAGGCGCCATACTTGATGGGTGGCCAAGTACTATCTGTGACTCAGCAGAAGGACTTAGGTGTTATTTTGAACACAAAATTGGGGGCATCAGAACAGACCAAAGAAGCCAGGAAGAAGGCACTAAGAATGCTTGGGGAAATACAGAGAAATGTGTCATACAAAAGTGAGGTCATCAGGAAGCTTTACTGTGCATATGTCAGGCCACATTTAGAATACTGTGTCCAAGCTTGGTCCCCTAGTTGTGAGAAAGATTGTTGGCTTTTAGAGAGAGTACAAAAGAGGGCAACACAAATGGTTAATGGTATAGGCAACCTGGCATATGAGGAAAGATTGAAGAAATTGAATATGTTTTCACTTAGATATAGAAGGCTGAGAGGAGATCTCATCGAGGTTTTTAAATTTGTTCATGGTCAGGAACAGGGATATCTCAGGTAAATGTTTGAATTTAACAGAAATGATGCAATTAGAGGTCATCAATTCAAAATTAAAGTTAATCACAGCAGGACAAGGTTAAGACAGTCTTTCTTCACCAACAGGGTAGTCGAACACTGGAACCAGCTGCCAGGAACCATTGTCAGTAGCAACACACTGAACATCTTTAAAAATGGCATAGACAATCATTATAAGAATAGGGGGCTTGTTTTTCTGTATTCCAGGGAGGGCTGATAGACAGATTTGGTGGGCAACTGGTTCAGTGTCCAAAGTGCAACCAAGAAGGGCCCTTGTGGCTCATAGTTGCACTGATCTTTTATGTCTTTATTTCCACAACCCGGTGCTGCTGTTGAATTATCCCTTCATGAATTGACAGCAGGAACTTACCTGAGAGTTAAAAATACTGTCCAAGGACAGTAGACCACGTGATATCAGGTTGAGGAGTATTAAGCAGCATCCTAATCCAGCATAATAAGTTGCTTGGAGGCATATGATCTGACTTATTATGAGCAATGGATCCCACTTTGTGTAACGAAAATGGCCAGCCATATTTTGTTTTTATCTGGCCCTTATTGTCATTTTCCGTTGGCCCTCTCTTGCTATTCCCACTATATCAACGTTATAGAAATACTCCTTCGACCACACCGTACTGACATCTGATCACGCTAAATATATCAATGCAAAATATCGCATACGCATCAACGAGCATACATGACGATAAGCTTTGCGTCTGCACGTGCAAGGATATACAAATTGTAATCAGACCATCACTAATGCTTCCTGGCAGCCACTAAAGTGACGTCATTAAAGACGTCATCTAGGTTGAAAATGAAGACTCGAAATTAAAATGCACACCCGAAATATCTAGCATAAAACTACAAGGTGTGATAACAGCAAGGACGGATCCAGGAATTCTGATAGACAGGGGAGGGGCACTTTTGTTCCGAAAGGGCACCATCGACTGAAAAAATAATTGAGCGGGGAGGGGTTTACGCGAACGTTCTGAATGGGCGCAAAATCTCTATCGGGGGTGGGGGCATATGCCCCCAGACGCTCTCCACTGGATCGCAGGTATCGTTTTATCGTAACGATGGGAGAAAACCACATATCATGATCTTTGAAACAATTTAAACTAAGTCAGAGTATTGGACAATCTTAAGCGTGCGCCGCTTGGGAAAAACTATGTTGGGGTGAGAACGCTCTAACCTTTCCTGACCAAAATTTGGGTGCGCACAATTCAGCGTTGTAGATACATTGGCTTATCCAAGGTTGCAAAAGTGGAAATTCCCCTCCCCTAGGAGGTCTTGGGGCCCCCAAGAATCGCGCCGTGGTCGGAAAAGCGCAACGGGGACCTACAAATCGTGTTGCGGCCCCAAAAAGCGTAACAGGGCTCAGCACAAAATAAGCACGAACCACGTAAAACCAATTTATGCAGATTAGGAAAATCACTCCAACGCACCACAAATCACTCCGTAGGCCCCAAACAATTACGTAGGGTCCCGAAAGCAGACTATGGCTAAAAAATACTCGGAGCCACAAATTCGTGTTGGGGTTAAAAAAAAATCCCGTCGGGGGCCAAAAATCGAAACAGGGCTATGACAAGTCATACCAAGTCTAGGAAAAAAAGACCCGAGCTGCAAAAAAATCCGATGAGGTCAGGAAAAATTGTGTCCGGTTCAGAAAACAGCCGAGTCGGCGGGGCACAGACAACTGCAGCCTTACGGGCCTGAACATTCGCACAAGGCCCAGCAACTATCGTCAGTGGCAAAATAAACACAGCATGGATTTTAAAAATCGCACCGGAACACAAAAGAAATCAAGCCGGGGCCCAACAAAGTTAAACAGGGATCCAAATGAAAAGGTCTTGGCTCGAAAAATCACTATGAAGACCCCAAAATCGAGTCAGCGGCCTACAAAATCGCGTGGGGGCCACAAAAAGAATGCATCGGGCTTGAAGAATCGCGGTGGGTACACAAATATGGCACCAGGGTCCGAAAAATCAGTCTGGGACCGCGAAAAAAGAGGCTCAGGCTCCGGAAAATTCGGAGAAGGTCCAGAAAAATCATGTGGATCTAGAAAACTTTCGTCGGGGTCCTGGAATTACGCGACTGGGACCGGAAATTCGCGCCGATGTCGCGACGAATAGCTATGGAGCCCCCAAATGTCGTGCTGGGTCCGAACATTTTTGTCAGGCTCCAAATAGGCCTAACAACAGCTCCACCATAAAAGCACACCGGAGCCGAAAATGCGCTGGTCCCTCCAAAGCGCACGGAGCCTCTCAAAAAGCGATGTGACCTGAAAATATCTGCTGGAGTCCCAAATAAATACAATAAGAATAACCCTCAAAAGGATACCGGAGGCCCTCAAAGCACACTGGGGCCGCAAGGGCAGCATGAATGCTTAAGAATAGACTGAGGCCCGCAAAAAAACGATAGGATCCTCATATAGAAAAGGCGCGCCGGGAACTACAAAAGCACATCTTGGCCTTCGAAATCGCGCCGGTCCCAAGCGCAAACACAGGGGATTCACACAAAGGAAACAAAGTCCTAAACACGCGGGTTCTCAAACTTTTTATCAGTTACTTTTTATCAGTTACTAAAACTGTGTATCAGGGCCCCGCGTGCCGGGGCCCTGATAAAATGCACTGGGTCCTCACAAAAAACATCAATAAACGAAGAAAAATGCAACCTGCGTAAAAAAATGAACACCGAGCCAGCTGTCCACTCCATGACAACGGTTCATCGTTTTCGTTTTGTTGGATTAGGCGCTTCGGCCTCCTCGGGCCATTTCGCGCCGTTGATATAAAATGTATAAGGTATTAAATCGCAAAAGTCAGCCTATAATTCCTGGAACAATTTGGTTTCTCGTATAAAAATGAAAAGTAGCTTGATAAGAGATGGGTGGTCGTCCCCCAACAATGAGGGCAAAGACAATGGAATTTTGTGTGTGTGGCAGTAATCGATAAGTTGTTTTCTAGGGCCATGGTATTGCGGGCAGTGTAGTAATATATGTGGGACTGTAATATTGGTGTTACATGATGGGCATGAAGGGCAAGGGGAAGCAGAATAAATAAATATATGTGTGAGGTAAGTGTGTCCTATGCGGATGCGCGATAGGACTTTTTCTTCGTGGCGGTTGATTAGAAATGATGGCGTCCGAATATCGATGACTGGTTTAATGTTCCGTAATTGGGTATGGTTTGTGCTTTGTGTCCAGGTTTGGTTCCAAAAATGCCGAATGTTCTGTGGTATTGTTGATTTAATGGCGTCAAAATGTGGTGGGATTTCTGTGATGTGTGGTAATTGTAGTGATTGTTTTGCGAGATGATCTGCTTCCTCGTTTCCTGGGATGCCGCAGTGACTGGGCACCCACAGGAAACGGACCTTCACGCCCATCGAATGAAGTGTTCCTAATGCTTCCTAACTAGAAATATGGCAATGATGTGAAAAAGAAAGTGACGAAAGAGATTGTAAAACAGATTTGGAGTCCGAACAAATGACGACGCTGCGCATGGGGTGACAGAGAAAACGGTTGCGAATATAACGGAGGGCAATGAGGATGGCATGTAATTCAGCGATGAAAATTGATGTTCCGTCTGGTAATCGATGCTGTTTTCTGTATGTTCCCGAAACTATTGCATTTCCTGTAAGGTTAGCGTTTTTAGAACCGTCAGTAAAAACGAAAAGAATATGGTGATAACGAGCCCGATATTTGTGACATTTTTGTTTAGTATATTCAGGACAAATCTGTGATTTTGGTGTGGTGGTGAGATATAGAATGTGTCGTTCGGCTATTTGCCACGGTGGTGTAGTTGGTGGAGAAATAGAAGTAATGGGTGGAATAGTGAAGCAAAGTTGCTCAGAAAATGTTTTGACCCGAGAGAGTATGGTGAGACCAGTTCGTTTTTCGGCTAGACCTAAATAATGATGATGTAAATTTGGGAGAATTTGTAATGACGCGTGTGGGGTGGTTTGAATGAAATTGAATTTTGGAGGCGTACCTAAGTGTTTGTTGCATTCTGCGGAGAGCTAATGGAGGAATTCCCGATTCGGCTTCTAAGGAAATGATGGATGAAGTGGTCATTGCACCGAGTGCGATACGGATAAATTTATTTTGAATGGTGTCTAAAATTTGTAAGGAGGATGGGCTGGCACAAGTATAAACTACTGAACCATATTCAATGATGGGGAGCATTAAGGATTTATATAGTTGTAAAAGAGTGTGACGATCGGTTCCTAATGGGGTGGAAGTATGCAATGGATGCAGCGATGCAGCGAAATAAATTCAGTCGGCGAAAACATTTATTCTGGAAGTGCTTCATGTGTTGATGCATGGAAAGCCTACGATCAAAGATTACACCAATAAATTTAAATGAATGTACAAAAGGTATGCCATTTTGTCCAAGGTGAAGCTGTGTATCTGGGTTTGGGCAGGGAGAGTATTTGCTAAAAATCATGGTTGCAGATTTTGTGGCCGAAAAATTGAAACCGTACTTGATGGACCATTGATGTACTCTGTCAAGGGCGTTTTGAAGCCGAATCAAACAATTTTCGTAATTTTGTCCGAGCACCAAATTGCACTATCGTCCGCGAAAAGAGAAAATGATACATTTGCAGATATGTCAGCGAAAAGGTCATTAATGATGATGTTAAATAAAACTGGTGATATGCAGCTCCCCTGTGGCAGTGCGTTGTGCATAACATGCTGAGTGGACATTGATGATAGAAACCCGAGGTTGAAAGGGCGACTACCAGATAGGAAACCTATTAAATAATGAGCTAAATGTCCTTTGAAACCGAGTTGACGAATTCTGAAAAGTAATGCGGGTTTGTAGACCATATCATAAGCTTTGTTAATGTCTAAAAATACTGCTATAGTGTGTTCGTGTTTTTTTTTGTAACCAAGGCAGATGTCTGTTTCTAATCTGATGAGATGGTCGACTGGGCTGCGTCCATGACGAAAACCACATTGGAGTGGAGATGAAAGAGAATTTGTGTCCAGGTGCCAGGTCAGTCTTTTACTAATCATTATTTCAAGAAGCTTCCCCAAGCAACTGGAAAGAGCAATTGGCCGACAATTATTGCGGTCACTGTGATCCTTGCCGGGTTTTGGAATGGGAATGATGATAGCTTTTTCCATGTGTCAGGAAAGATGTGATTTGTCCATAATGAATTAAATGTGTCTAAGATGCATTGTTTGGTGTGGTCAGATAAATATCGAAAGAAGGAATAATGCAATTTGTCAGGCCCTACTGAAGTGTTACCGGTGGAGGAAATGGCATTCTGCAGTTCGGAAAGTTGAAAAGAAGCATTGTAGTCCTCCGTATTGTCGGATTGAAATAATTCGAGATTGGTGTTGGTTGGTTATTGGTTTTACGACACGTCAACCGTTGAGTCACATAGCGTCGCCAATCTCTCACGCCGATTGGTCGCGGGCGAAGAGTAGCGACAGGTGAGATTCGAACCCACAATCTTTCGATTGCGAGACGAGCATCTTAACCCGAGACCACTCGTCCCCTCGAGATTGGTGTGAAAAGTGTGTTGTGCATTTGGTAGGAAATTAGGTCGGTAGTTCTCATCGGAGCTATTATGGGCTATGGTATCAGCTATGGTATTCACGATGGTTTGTTGGTCTGTAATGGTGAGATTGTGGATTTTGAGGGCCGGTAGAGATTTAAATGGGGAGTGTCCGGACAACCGTCGGATTAATTGCCATATTTTACTTAAAGGTGTTTGAAAAGTGAGCTGCTGTAAATATAAGGTTCATGAACGGCGCTTAGCATCGCGAATGATGCGGCGGGTCCTCGCACGTTCACGGTTACGGATGATTAAATTTTCTTGATCGGGATGTCGTAAATAATTTATAAATGTTATTTTTCTTACTGCAATGGCTTTTGAAATTTCTTGACACCATCAAGGTACTGGTTTTCTTTTTGTGAATGGTTTGGTAAGTGGAATAGTCGTGGAAGCTGCCTCGAAAAGTGTGTCTGTGATTGAGTTGATGTTTTCGACAGGAGAAATGTTGGGGTTGTATTGAATATAAGAAAGTTCCTGAAATGTTGTCCAATCGGCTTTTTAAATTTTCCAGCGTGGGATAGAATTGGGTGTGTTATGAGTAGCAGTTGAAAAAGTGGGTATTAATTTGATGGGGTAGTGATCGCTGTCATGAATGTCTGCGTCTATGGTCCAATCGAAATCGTTGGCCAGAGTTGGAGAGCAAATTGTCAAATCTATTGCAGTTTCTGTGTTGTGTCCGAGGTGAAAAAATGTTGGCTCTCCAGTGTTAAGTATTACTAAATTGTGTCGGTCTAAAATGTCTTGAATAATGCGTCCGCGAGTGTCTGGGTGTGTACATTTTTTATCCCACGCTCGGCTATGAGCGTTGAAATCGCCAAGTAAGATGAACAGGTTTTTGAAATTTTTGATGAGGTTTTCTAATTGCGTCAAAATGTTCGTGTTGTCTGTAGACGGTGGAATGTATAGTGAGCATACATCTATATTTCAACATGAAAACGCAATGTACAAGCTACGACTTGTAACGATGAATGAAGCGCAATTTGTGTATGTGTGTAATCATTGTTAATGTAAAGGGCTGTACCGCCACTGCGGTGTGGTCCACGGACCTCGTCGTGACGGTACAGCGAGTAATTGAAAATATTTAAATTATATGTATCGGTGGGTAATAATCGGGTTTCCTGTAGTGCGATAAGAATCGGAGTGAGTAAACTAAAGAAAGCCTTCATTTCTGCCTATCTGGAGATTAAACTACGGCAGTTCCATTGCAGAAATATGGGCATTTGTGAAAAGAAAGTTAATATTTTTCGGCACCTTTTGGTGCATGGCGCAGCCACGATTGTAGCTCAGGCGGGCATGTGTGTTGGGTGCGGGCGGTCGAGGTGGACCCGCCCGATCCGTCCGGCCGACCAGTGACCTTGTAAAGGTCACGGCGGCCGGCCACTGTCCGTGGGGGATGCCCGCCGGCTGGGTTGGGTCGGTCGTGTCATGTGGGCGCCGGCCGGCGCTGGACATGCAGGGCTCGATCGGCGGCCCGCTGACAGTGAACGAGAATTTGCTCCCGCAGCGGAGTGACTGCGGGGCCTGTGGCTCCTCCCTGGAGTGGTCCGTTTGTTGGGAGCCGCAGTGGTTTGTGTGTTAGGAGCCAGGGTGGTTTGTGTCGGTGTGGTCAATTGTGAGTTTTTTTAGTGGAGCTAATCCGGGAATCATGTCAGTTTGAATAGAAGTAGAAGTGGTGTTGACGCGAGGGGTGGAGGGAGCGACGGTCGCCGCCTGGGCGTAAGTTTTGTTCGAGGGGGAGGTGGCCTCGACAGACCGTCGGGCCTGGGGGTACACCCCGGTTGTGGCCTTGACGGCGCAAACCTCTTTCTCTTTGCGCCAGACTGGACATAGTGGTGATGTGGTCAGGTGGTCACGTGTATTGCAGTTGAGCCAGTGGGCCGGTTTGGAGCAGGTGGAGTCAGGATGAGGTGGTTCGCCACACTTGGGGCAGCGGGCTGGTTGGCGGCATGTTTTGCTGCCATGGCCGAAGCGCTGGCAATTAAAACAGCGGAGAGGATTGGGAAAAAAGACACGGACTTGGAATCGTAGGTATCCGGCGAGCAGGGTCTTGGGAAGAGTGGTAGAGTTGAAGGTAAGGACAAGGAGGCTCGTATCACGTTTCTGGCCGTCTTTGAAGGAGGTGATGCGGCGGACGTGGGTCACCCCCTCCGGCCCGAGCTCCGCTTGGATATCTGCCTCAGACATGAAGCGGAGCTCAGGCGCGAAGATGGTGCCCTTGGTGGTATTGCGGTTAGAATGGAGAGAAACTGTGACGGATTTAACACAAAATGTGGTGGTACGGAGGAGGGCTTTGGTCTGGGCTCGGGTTTGGGTTTTTATGACAAGGGTTCCGTTGGCAGGGGCTTCGATGTCAGGATTGGCTAAGGAGCATATGGCGAGGAGTTGTTTCGTCGGCCAGAAAACGTTGATGCGGCGGAAGGAAACGGTTTCTTCGACAGGCTTGACTACTATGGAAGAGCCAGCACTGTCGAGGTAAGGTTCGACGGGTTGGATTGGTTCAGGTTGGGAGGGCGTGGTCTGGTTCGAGCGTGGGTCAGCGGCGTGAAGAGTGATGGTATGGTCCGGATTGCGAGGCGAGGTCATGGTCTTAGGACGAGCAGGGTTCGGTAAGGCACAAAGAGCTTCCATGGCGTCATCCAAAGGAATAGTCCGGCGCGGGTCATCAATGGTCGTATCAAGAGATGGGGCATCCGGGGCTGAGTCCGGGGTCGTGTGGTGGTCATCTTGTGTGGTCAGAGGCGGGAATTCTTGGTCTGAGTCCGTTGGGGAGCATGGGTCGGCGTCCTTCTTGCGCTTTTTCCCCATCGCGGGGAAAAAACCTACCTAATGTGACTTAAATAAAGATGAAGAACGCATAGGAACACAGGGAACGGAAGTACGATGAAGATGAAAAACGCGTGGGGTGACGGGTGTCACCCCTAGAAACAAAAAAGCGAAAAGAGCGACGGGTGTCACTCCACGAAAATGAAAAATGAGCTGCGATGACCAGCAGTTAGTCAGGCAAAAACTGGCACGGCGGAGTAATCAGTGGGCTCTGGCGATGTGCGCTCAAATAATTCTGAATACTCCAGGCCATGACGGTTCATCGAATTACTCCGTGGCACACAACTGAATCAGCTCGTTTTGCTTGTTAGTAAAGGCACCTTTAACGGTTGATCTGAATGTTCGGGTCACATGGCACGTCTAGTGTTTTCCCCAGGTTGGTGGCCGCAGCTCAGTTGCTTCTGACACTTGGCTGCGTGGTGAGCTGGTGTAGTGCTGAGCGTCAAGTGACGAAATAGATGGAAAATGTGTGCCAAATATGAATGTGACGTTTGCGCAACACGATACCTATATATGTTTCTGGGCATACTTGCAGGTGCAGCCCGTGAACCTAGAAGGTGCCATGTTGTCCACACACAAAGATGTGACGAATTGTTTGCGGATAATACTGCTTTCAGTAGGTCAGCGTTCTGAAAACATAAATCGCTGAAAGAAGCTGTGGAAATAATCAAGCAACATGCCAAGCGGCTTTTCACAGATTTTCACACCAAATGACGTTCCGTCAAATGCATCACTCGACAGGACTGTCACCGATCAAAGACGAGGAGCGCAATACATGAAGGAGCGAGAAGCAGCACAGCTACGCGAACGTTAGGAAGAACCCCCGTCAACCTCGCTACAGACGATAAGCGATGAGTTAGGTTGATGAGCGATGATGCATTTATCGTCATAGTGCCGTACAATTAATTAATTAGTATAATTAATAATGAACTGCCTGCATGTGCCATCAGGAAACAGACACACTTTTTCTGCCCACAGGCGATATCGCCGGAGTTGCCCAACGGAATCGGAAGTTGGAGATACCTAGCGGACTGATCGCCTGGAAAACCCGAACATGCCCACTGATCGGATCTCAGACAACCTCAGGAACGTCGAATTAGCAGCCGACAGATATGATGTGTTTAACCGTGTAGCAGCTGTCATAGTAATAATGGCTTTCAAGTAGACATCGGTAGAATAGTCCCGGTTAGCACGACGTATGTAGTCGACCACAAAAGGTTGAAAGGACAGGGGTGAACTACGTGGGCCCATATTGTTCATATCCGGCGCCTTCCGAACGATTGGTAAGACATGCTTTTTACGTGGGCTTGGCTACAATTTGCCAACTATTATGTTCCGGTACCTTGGCATATGTGAAAGTCTAGCAGGCCCATAACGCGTCAGGCGCGGACATTAGCAGCCGGCCGTCGGGCGGCGAAACTAGCGCCGTCAATCGGCCGGCAGGGGAAACTATAGGCATAACGGTCCGACATTGTTATAAATTCAACAATACCAAGAAACCATGCAATAAATGTTTAAAAAAAGTCGCAGCACTAGGTTGTAATGCCATGAATTCGGTGAACGTTAAGCTTATTTGCGCTCATTTTGTTGAAAAATTAACTTCGGGATTTGGACTCCCAAAATAATGCCGCCATTGATCCATTCACGAATTTGTAATTGTTTGCCGCGATATGAAGAAAACGGGTCACGAACCTAAAAGAAAAGTCGCAGAACTGCCTAATAATATTATGAATTCGGCGCTTATTAAGCTCATTTGCGTTCATTTTGTTGAAAAATCAGGTTCGGGATTTGGACCTCCAAAACAATGCCGTTATTGATCAATCCACGAATTTGTAATTGTTTGCCACAATATCAAGCAAATGGGCCACGAATCTCAAAAAGTCGCAACACTGCCTTATAATATCATAAATTCGGCGAACATTGAACTCAGTTGCGGTCAGGTTGTTGAAAAATTCGGTTCGGGATTTGGACCCCAAAAACGATGTCGTCATTGATACGATTTGCAACATCAGTGGATTGACGACGTGCTACTTTCAACCCCAAAATGCCCATACCAATTATCGCGCAAGGACATCCGGAATACGATGCATATAAAGAAAAACATCTGAAGTTGACTACCCCAGTAAGGCACATTTTACAAAAACGTATCAATTTGATCTTATAATCGATAGCTAGCGACCATGCCGACGGTCCTAGTCGTGGGTTACGCGTCCACGAATTTATAATTGTTTGCCGCAATATCAGATAAACGGGCGAGGAATTTTAAAAAGTCGCAGCGCTGTGCTATAATGCCATGAATTTGTCGAACGTTAAGCTCAGTTGAGCTCATGAAAAATTATGTTCGGGTTTTGCACCGCCAAAAACAAGGTCATCAGTTATCTATGCACGAATTTTTAATTGTTTGCCGCATTATCAACACAATAAACGATGAATGTCCACAAATCGAAGAACTACGCTGTAATGTATCTTTGGCGTTTGGGACCATTAACATTCAGGGTATGGTTCCGCGCTCCGCCATATTGTGAATGGCGGACTGTCAGGGGCGAGCCGCAAGCCGCGGCCGTCGCCGCCCCGCCTGCGGCCCGCCGTCTATGGTGGAAAATAGTTCCAGAAGATAATACGCAAAGTAACAATATGCGCAATATATCACTGCAAGTGGCAATGATATTGACGTCTGAAGGCAAGCTAACTTTCATAAATGCACTACACATCATATTTTATGGAGACAGAGTCTCATAAATTGTAACTATATTCTTCGCGCACACACTAGTGAGCATCCGGGCGCGTTTGTCGCGGGCGCATATTTCAGAGTTATTCAATGGCACAGGCAGGGGCGTCGATTTGTATCCTTTTGCGGGGGCCATGGCTCCCCCAATGCTGATCTTGCCCCCCCCCCATGTTGATTTGGGCCCCCCAATAACCCATGCTATTTTTATGCTGATAAAAAGCTAAAGGAAAAAAAAGAAGAAAAACACTGTGTTAGGTACATACAAAACTTAGTTGATGTTAACCAGCACATTTTGTACTGAAAAAGAACAGATTTGGATTAGATAGTGGACTGAGTATCCAACTTTTGCTACACAATTCAAAATTATGTGCAAAAAAAAAATAGCTAGATTTCCCTCCACTGTGGAAGGAAAACTTACAGCATACAATGTTAAGATTTGATGATGATGCATTTTAAACCAGATTGTCTTTTAAAAAAATGTTAAGCCACAAAACAACAATTGGATTGTCATACTGATGTTTGTACACGCCACCAATGGCAAAACCATATGCATATGAGCTTAAACAGGAAAAAAAATCCATTCTTAATTTCCAGTCATTGTCGAACTTGCATTGTCCAGTGAAGAACAATGACAATCATCATTGAGATTGTGGATATGCAAACTATAATTATCTTCAGCAGCCCACCTATCACACCATCAGCTTGATATTTATCTAGGTACCTACCTACATGCCCAATGACAATGCATGCATTAAATATTGATATGGGGAAAACGAGAGCCATGTGTGGGCAAATCTGCCAGCTTATGATGCCATGACAGAGAAAAGTCAGCAAGAAGCTGCATGGCCACTGCATTATAATTGGTATTCCTAAAAGAATAAAAAAGAAAGCTGTGGCTCACATGACTTTTAAGCAAACCTTACAGTCATACAAGACCAATGCTATACAAGAAATAGCCCTGACAATACCAATGTCTCGTACGCCGCAAAAACACCATTATTAAACGCCGCAAAAATACCATTATTTTAAAAGGTACACCAAAGTTCGCATTCAAACCTTGATGACGTCACAGGTTTTTATTCGTATATTGCATAAATTGGAAGCATCAGGCAAGTTTCAATTTCACTGCACATGGGTGCAGGCGCGCACCCAGGATTTTTCCATGGGGGGGCCCGGACCGAAAAGGGCACTTGGCCGGCTCCAAAAGGGCACTTGACCGGCTCCAAAATGGCACTTTGCGGCCCGGGGCACACTGGAAGGTTTGCTGACCGGGGGGGGGGCGTGAATTTTCCATGGGACACGTTATATGTTATAGCACCGAACCCTTGTATTTACAATAATATTTCCAAAAACATGCAGCCTGCTCACAATTCCTCCGTCATGATTCTTCCGTCACAATCCCTCCGTCACAATTCCTCCGTCACAATTCGCTGCATTTGTTGCAGGCAACCGGGGGTGCCCGATTATGAATCATGGAACCTCAAAAGGGCCCACAGAGGCTTCACTTAAGGGACAGTTGCCCTGATTACCCCTCCCCAGCACCAAGTCCTTGATATCAGTGCAACTAGGTAGGTACCTCTCTACTTATTGTAGCCTGCAGTTAATCTGTCCTTCTACTGAAAGGTAACCAGAATAGAGGTAGGTGGGAAACTAGGATCTGGAGCATTCACAGCCTTTAAAACTGCTATCTCGAACCAAGGATGTTTCATAATAGGTTCAGGTAGATAGCTACAGGTACGCAGGTAGGTACTTTTTTCTAAGGGCCTGAGCTACTGCTATCCAGACACCTGAGGAGGGTTATGCATGCGCAGACTGAAGAAGGTACATGAGCTTGAGACATAACAGCCCAGTGATTTATAGTTTCAGGGTGGTGTAGGTACCTATAAACATAAAGTGCAAATTTATGCCATCGTGCTTAACATCGTGCTTGTGCCCGCCTCAGCCTTGAATGGAGCTTCAGGCCGCTACAATTTTGGCGCGTAAATTGACTGAATACAATTTTTAATAAGAAACCCATGTTCGGCCAGATGTACCCAGGGCAAACGCGCAAGAAAGTCCAGCTGTTCACTGATGGAACACTGAAAAGTGAGATTTAAGCAAGGATTTTTGGGAGGCTGATACATTTTTTACGCCGAACCTAGGGGTAGGCGGGGTAGGTATGTATCGTTCGATCGTTTAGGCCAAGGCCGATGGGCACTTTTGCGCCCAAACCAAAAAGGGCACTTTCTGCCGAGGGACACTTCTCGATCTCGACCTAGGGAGAGGAAGCCGGGCCCCCTGGGCACCACACACCGGTGCGCCTATAGGCACAGGCCACAGGACAGGGCACAAGGTAGGGCACAGGGCAGGGCACAGATCAGGGCACAGGACAGGGCACAGGGCAGGGCACAGGGCAGGGCACAGGGCAGGGCATAGGGCAGGGCATAGGGCAGGACTCAGGGCAGGGCACAGGGCAGGGCACAGGGCAGGGCACAGGGCAGGGCACAGGGCAGGGCACAGGGCAGGGCACAGGGCAGGGCACAGAGCAGGGCACAGGGCAGGGCACAGGGCAGGGCAGGGCAGGGCAGGGCACAGGGCAGGGCACAGGGCAGGGCACAGGGCAGGGCACAGGGCAGGGCATAGGGCAGGGTATAGGGCAGGACACAGGGCAGGGCAGAGTTCACGGTACAGCACAAGGCACAGGGCAGGGTACAGGTCAGGGCACAGGGCACTTTTAGATCAAAAGGGCACCTAATTGGGACAGGCATAGGACAGGAAAGGGCACAGGGGAATGTCATTTTTAGGCCAAAAGGGCAGTTTTGGGCCCAAAGGGCACCTTTGGCACAGGCGGGGCACATAAGGCAGGTGATTTTTGGGCTAAATTTGGGACATTCCGGCCAAGAGGGCACTTTTCGGTCAAAAGGGTGCTTTAGGCCAAAAGGGCACTTTGGTCTCATGGGGGAAGCCCGGGCCCCCTGCCCCCCCCCTCCGGTGCGCCTATGCATGGGTGGGGAGTGATTTTTTTAGTCGATTTTTTAATGTCTAAATGGTTTTAATTTTACTTTGCTCCTCCACAAAATAATTTGTAGTTTTGGTGGGTGTGGGGCTGCGCATGCGACGTGCGAAGTTTATGCATTGCCCATATAGTTTTGCACGTTACATGATTTTTTCTCGACAAAATGGAGGACTACCAGTGGGGGTCGATTTGTATCCTTTTGTGGGGATCATGGCCCCACAAATGTTGATCTTGGCCCCCGCAATGTTGATTTGGGCCCCCCCCCCAATAACCTATGCTATTTTTTGCTGATAAGAAAGCTAAAGGGAAAAAATTATAAAAATATCATGCTAACTAGAAAGATTGATGTTAACCAGCACATTTTGTACTGAATAGAAACAGATTTGGATTAGATAGTGGACTGACTCTCCACCTTTTGCTGAAAAATGTAAAATTTTGTGCAAAAAACAAACAAAATAGCAGTATTTCCCTCCACTGTGCAAGTACAGCTTACGTCATAAAATGTTGAAATAAGCAATGCTGATGCATTTTAAACCAGATTGTCTGAGGAAAAAAATCCGCTAAGCAACTAAACAACAATTGCATGGTCATACTGATGTTGGTACACACCACCAATGGCAAAACCACATGCATATGGAGCTTGAACATCATTAATTTCATTCTCAATTTCCAGTCATTGTCAAACTTGCATGCAAATCATGGTTATCATTGATATTGTGGATATACAAACTATAATTATATTCAGCAACCTACCCATCACACCATCAGCTTGATATTTACCAAGGTACCTACCTACCTACATACCCAATGACAATGTGCATTGACATTGATATGGGGCTACCCAATCTCAAACTGAACCAACAAAAGCCACGTTTGAGCCAATCTGCCAGCCTATGAAAACACGAGAGCGAAGTCAGCAAGAAGCCGTATAGACACCTCATTATAATTGATATTCCTGAAGAAAACAATGGATAGTAAGCTATTGCCACACATGACTTCCTAAACAAACCCTAAAGAGTCATACAAGACCAGTGTCTGGTAGCGGCCATGGCCTGTAGCGGCATTAAATGCCCCCCCCCCACGATACTATTACCTTAGAAGGTGCACCAAAATTCGCCTTCAAGATTTGGTGACGTCATAGCTTTTTCTCTTATATTGTAGATATTGGTAGCATCAGGCGTGTTTCAATTTCACTGCGCATGAGAGAGTTAGAGCATTTTTCAATTTTCAATTTTCAAAGTTTAAAGAACTTAACCAAGCCGAACCTAACCTATTTTAAGTTGCTGTTGAATACAAAATGATTGGTAAACTTGCAGTTTAAGGTGATTTTTGTTTGTTCTAATTTTTCTTCAGAATACCATGTTCATGACGGTGACTAAGACGATGGGACCACTTATTTTCGGTGCAAATATATTTAATTTTAATTTGAAAAAAATGACAAATTGTCCAACTGAAAAACTTAAACCAACCCACCCTAACCAATCCTAACCAATTTGTTTGCTTTATGGTGACAAATGTGTGTAAAAACTTTTCTTGGTTGGTTCGTTAGTTATTTGGGCTTACGGCCGCATTGACTGCGTTGGTCATACAGCGCCCACAACACTTTCCTTGTTCCTTAAAGCACAATAATACCAAAAAGTTTTTAAAAAACAAAAAACATGTTCAGACTTTTGTTTTCTTCAAAAGCAGCTTAGGTTAGGTTAGGTTGGGTTAGGTTTCTTTATTAAGGTTGATAATTTTCAGAAAATATATTAATTGACATTTTTATTTTGTTTATTTTTTGTTCTCAAACGATAGGTTAGGCTAGGTTAGGTTAGATTTTGTTGCATTAAAGAAAAAAAAACAATTATGTTTATGTTATGTTACCGAACTCAAAGCCCTTTTTGGTAATATTTTGCTCACAACCTGAAAAGTAAGCATTCACAAAGAAAATAAGTGGATCCAATCATCTTAGTCACCTTCATAAACATGGTATTCTGCAGAAAAAATGTAAAAAAGGAAAAAAAGGAACACCTTAAACTGCAAGGTTACCAATTAATTCGAAATTTTTTGGGGAAACTTTTTTGGAAATTTTTGAAAAGTTTTCCCACTTCGAAAGCCTAAACTAACCCAACTTAGCCAAATCTAACCCATTTGTTTGCTATATGGAATTAAATGTGTGTAAAAACTTATCTTGTTACCACCTTAAAGCACAATAATACCAGTTTAGCTAGGTTAGGCTTGTTTAGATGCTGAACTTCAAAATTTAAAAAAGAAAATTCAAACATAATATAAAATCGGAAATTTTCCTTCAAAAGGAGCTGACGTTCGGTTCGGTTAGGTTGGGTTCGGTTGTTCAATGGGGTCTGAAAGTTGATAAAGATGTAGATGGCGCTGAGAGTCAATGGTCACCCAGCCTTCTTTGGCGAACCTAAAGCGCTATGTTTTGTGGGTTAGGGAGGGCAGAATCTTTATATTTAAGAAGCCTATTGTACATTTTGTAAGCAGCGTATGTTGTTTGCGCGTATTTAATTATGTTGAATGTACTTCAGACACGTCTAGTTTGCCGGAATATTTACCATTAGTGCGCTAGAAATTAGAGAAGCAAGCCAGAAGTATGGGTGTATGTGCGGTTCCCGGCTGCCATAAACGTGATCCATCTATCAGGTTTCCAGCAGACTGCAAGGTAAGAAGGCAGAAAATTGATTTGAAAAGCAACTATTGTTTGACTGCCTTTCTGTAAAAGACGTAGTGGGAACCATTTAGGTAAGCACTGGTAAGGTACCTAGGCACATTAGGTACCAAGGTAAGTACCTGTCTATTGTCCAGACTGTAAAGTATGGCACAAGGTTCACTGGGGCACATCAGCCCACAGTGAAAATATGCACCAATCCACACCAAGGGTGAGAAACGCCTCCCCCTCCCGGACAGTCCTCCCGAGTCGTCTCCCTTCCGGTCAGCCCCAGAGCCGTTTTTGAAAAAATTGTATTATAAAATATCAAAATAAAAATAAATATCAAATTTTGGTAGATCGAAAATAAAGTGGCCTAAATCCGTGGAGAAAATTAAAAATGGGGGTAGGTTGGGTTCAGCTGGGGCCGCAAGTGCGTCCCCCAACCTCAGACTTGGGGCGGACCACATATGTTCCACCCCAGTGAAATTCTCTTAAAATAGGCCCTGGTATCAAGACAACTTGCGGCGCATATTCTTGGCATACACGGGAGAGCAAGGGATACGTCCCCCTCATGGCTTGGGAAAAAAACATTCGAGAGGGTTCAAATGTTAAAGTTTTCGATAAAAGAAATCCACAATACAGCAATTGGTCGACGGTCCATTTCGATCTTAAAATGCGAACATAACTGGTTCAGGAGGTGGAAGGGCCAGTAGGAACTAAAGGACCACTTGAGACCTGACAGAACCCTTTCTCCACTTGAGAGCTTGCAGTCCTAGTGAGCTTACGGGCCCTTGGGAGCTTGAGAGGCTGAATGGCAAGTAGAGGCCATGTGCTGATGTGAATTGCGATTGGGAACTTGTGAGTGGCCCCGGGCTGATGTAGACCGTTCTGAGAAGATGAATAGGGTCGCAGATTCGATGGAGAGTGCCCACGGGCCGACGCTGAGGGCATCTGGCCGGGCCAACGTGAAGGATCTCGACTTTTGTCTTTAAGCGACTTTGACGTCACTACACCCCACCCCAGACCGCGTGTCCCGTCGGCATGCCGTCTAGTGATGTTTTGTGGTGTGACGTCACTACGCTCCACCCCAGACCGTGTGTCCCATCGGCATGCCGTCCAGTGACGTTCGGCGACCTGCAAAGCATGTCCCATTCTGGCGCCAGGTGGCCTGTAAACCTGGTGAAGTCCAGATTTATCTGGTCCTCGATGGACAAAGACGTACGTCGATGGGCTCGAGAGTGTTTGGCTTGCCAGCGCTCAAGAGTGCACAGACACACTGAAATGCAGCCAGCAGTGTTCGAGCACTCTTCTTGATTCGAATGTGTTTGCATTGATCTTGTCGGCCCACCTCCAGGCGCCGTCGCTCATGGACAGTGCTTCACCTCGCTCTGTGTGTATCTACTGACCCACATTGACCGTGCTTCTAGTGTGTGAAAGCTGCCCTCATACCTGACATTACTGCTGCTTCCATCGCTGCTGCCTTTCTCGACAGGTGGGTGTCTCGGTTAGGTGTTCCTCTGTGTGTGGTAATCGACCGGGGCGCACAGTTTGAATCCCACTTGTTCCGCGAATTGGCAAGATTGGGTTCCACAGGGTGCGCACACCTGCATATCATCCTTCCACGAAGGATGGAAAAAAAAAGAGAGAGAGAGAGAGAGAGAGAGAGAGAGAGAGAGAGAGAGAGAGAGAGAGAGAGAGAGAGAGAGAGAGAGAGAGAGAGAATAAGGCAAATACAGCGAAACGATTGGGCCATATATTATGTTAATGGTTCGCTCCTTAGTACCGTCCTGAACCGGACGCTTCGTGGGGACGCTAGAGATCGACCACCATAGGCTTATCATTGTCCGTCCTGGACCGGACTGGAAACGAGGAAGCTAGAGATCGACGACTGTCGGCCTATCATTTCCCGTCCTGGACCGTCCTGGACGCCAGCGATCAGGGGACGAGTGGTCTAGGGGTAAGATGCTCGTCTCACAATCGAAAGATTGTGGGTTCGAGTCTCACCTGTCGCTACTCTTCGCCCGCGACCAATCGGCGTGAGAGATTGGCGACGCTACATGACTCAACGGTCGACGTGTCGTAGAAACCAATAACCAACCGACGCCAGAGATCGACCACTATCCGTATGTTATTGGCGGTGAGACGACCTGACTCAGATACGTTTATGACGTGTCTGTGATGATGGACAGACTCGGAATTGGATGTCATCAATGATAACCTGAACGCGATCGACCCCCCCCCCCCCTCAAACCCAATTCTATTAACGATTCAAACGAGACCGAGGGAAGCTTTCTTTCTTGATCGGACTAATACCATGTTAATAGAGTTCCATCTGAGCACATGCCCGATATAGAGCTCTGAGGTTATTAATGAGCTAAGCCACATCAAGGCTATTTTCTGAAAGCTAATTTTCCCAGAATGATATATTCATTCACTCTCCGGGAAAAAGGGATAAGCATCATGGGAGGCTAAGCATCATCGGACCATAAGCTGTTCAATCGGATGCATAATTTTAGCGAAGGCTGTCTCACAGTTGATGACAAGCAATGCTTTTAGGTGATTAGTGTAATTCGTGCTTCGATTTATTTTGTCTTCTGCTAATTGCTGCTGATGTGCCTACTTCGGACCGCCGCTGTGGTCCCCCGTTTACCATCACAGCTATAGCCCAGCCCACTGATGCTCGTGATTCCGACTCAGAAATGCATCTTCATCTGCTGGATAATAGCATTGGTTTTGTGAAATATATGGGGTTCTGATATGAATGTATGAATATGATGATTCACCATTTCGTTTCACTGGCCAATATTCGTCACATTTACTCGGAAATATGCCATTTCTTATATTTTAGCGTCGTTTGTTGCCTATTATATCGGTAACTTTTCCAACGTCATGTGGGTTGCGACCTCTTTGCTTGCCGTCTTCCATCCTACGAGGAGAAAATAGGACACTGAATCTGACCGCAGGCAGTCTTATCCTGTCAGCTCCATCCAGAAGATGGCAGCACCCGCAGGATGTGGCTGCCATTCCTTGTTGTGCTTCAGGGTGATCGCCGTCCGGATAGCTTCCACAACATCGGCTCCACGGCATTGAGTTACAATTGAATTGATCCTTGGATTAGGTATCATGCCTAGAGTGCAGAGCATCCCGTCGCGGCTCTCGATCAGATTTCTATTCAACGTTTCCGGAAACTATGGAACTCTGGAACTCTGGATAGACAATGCATGTGGATCAATGCTGCGTTTGTATGCTTAGCCGCTTCCCCTCCCCCCAAGGATGTTGGTAGATGGTAAGTGGAGAATGGTACGTTGGGAGCTGTGGCGCGTAATGATGCTTATGGATCTGACAGTGAGCAAGCGACACGCAAAAGGACAAATGGACTAAATATATTTCAGCTTTCGCCTCTAAATCATTCTGCTTAGCATTTTATCTGAGACTGTTGTCACATGCTAAAGGAAGTCCATTGCGCCGAGTCGGGAGTAGAGGCTTCGTCATCGAAAAAAAAACCATTGGTGAAGTGTGTTTAGGTGATTTTGAACTCATCTATACGCAACACATAGACGTAATGCTAAACGTGAAACGTGTTGAGTGAAGCACCTCTACATCCGCTCTATGGTGAAGCCGATGCCCAGGTTTAGAGAGGAGTTTCTCTCCTTCGTAGCTTAGTCGTCAGCTGTTGGATGACCAATCGGATGAACACAAAGTCAAAATTTCCCCTCCACTTATAAACCGATGGCGAGTAGCGAAGGTGGTGGTATGATCCGTATGATTCCCCTAAGTCAAGATAGCTGTTCTCAAACCAAATCATCGACCATGAATTTGCAATCGATGATGCATGATTTGTATGTGTGGTTGCAATATTTGTCATGCCACAGTCGGCTCATCTCGAGTGTCCAGAACGTTTTGAAATAGTTCGGTGCTCATTTAATCAAATTATCCGTACTATTGATTCTGCCATTTCCGAGACACGCAGCGTCCTTGTTTTCCTTTCAGTCTACTATATATCACGGACAATGAATTATGGCCCGATATTTATCTTCATTGGTGACAAAACACTCCGAAAGATCCAGGCAATAATACAATTGTCCTATGATTTGGATCAAAATAGCAATCAGCACTGATGGTTGGATTACCGTTTGGGTTAAAAATGAAATGAAATGAATGAACAACAATGGGAAATGAAAGGGAAACAACACCTTGAGCACGATGTATTGCCCACGTTTCGCTGCAGTTGCTTTATCAAGTGCCCAGAGGAAAGCATAAAATATAGCATCAAACCAATAAACCACAACTACAAAAAAAAAACACGAAAACGGGCGAAAATTGTCCAGCCAGCATTCAGACAGCACTTGGCAGAAGACGAAGCAAATCGAGTCACTTATTACACTAATCACCTACTGTCCAATTTAACAATCTAATCACAAATCGAATTGCTTAATCATCGTTTAATTATCCCATGAATGAAGTTGTTTTCAGTTCTAGAACATTCCTGGAACAGGTCACTTTCTTACTGGACTGCATTGCTGAACAAGTGTTACCATGATCAGCGCTCAGCCAGTCTGCGATCTTCAGGCCATCCGTTCACATCCGCTGCCCGCGCGCACTGGACAATGCGTCGTCTGACCTCCAAGAACCATCTGATAGCGGTTCAGAGCCATCGTAGTGGAGTGCATCAGTCCCGCTACATGGTAATGCATCTAAAACTGCCTGAATCTGAGCAGAAGCTCAACCGTCAGGTCAATCTTTCACACTGATGTGAGAATGAAGGAAGCGGATAACAGGGATTTAATTAACAATCTTTATGACTCAATGTTTCTCCTTGGTAGAGGCTGAAGCATTGCCATTTGGGTTCAAGTTCTTCATCATATTAACTACAAACAATTTCACCGATAACATTTCTCGCAATCAGTAGTTTTTACAACTCGACGTGGAGAAAGACTTCATCCAGAATATAATTACCTGCTGCACCGTACTCTACTCGACGAGGAAGCTTGGTCTGCCACGGAGAAATCTGAAGGTATTAAAGGCACATCGAAATGTTGAGCTAATTATGGTAGCAAATGCTGATAAAGACGGAAGTGTAGTGGTGATGAACAGGGGTGACTACCGCCAGTAAATGCAGATAGAGGAGGGGGTGTAGTGGTGGTGAACAGGTGTGACTACGGCCAATAAATGCTGATGAAGGAGGATGTGTAGTGGTGATAAACAGAGGTGACTACGGCCAATAAATGCAGATAAAGGAAGAGATGTAGTGGTGATGACAGTGCTAACAAATGCGCTCTCGTCTAGGAGGCACTTCGATGTAGCAAGCGGTGCCCGATGGGAGCGCTGGCAGGAAAAGCAAGTCAGAACGAGGACAAAGGCTGCTTCACTTTCAAGAGGAATCTCACAGGCCACCGTCTATGACATTAGTTCCAGAAGCACGCAAGGATGGTGTTCCTCTGTGGCCGATAACTGAAGGTACTGGCCGCGCCCACACCACCTTGTCAAGAAGTTTGCCAGACCTATGCCGTCTCTTCTTGGTAAAATTACTTGCAGTCATTTAAGAAGATCCGGTGATTTGTTAGATAAAATTAGAAACATCGATTTAACCGACATGCCATTTACCTGACCATGTAGATCGGACAGTCCCTGCCAGAGTGGAACTGCTTTGTACCAGAGAATGAGTAAAGTATCGAGGGAGAAAATCTGAGGCCTTGCGTGCAATGGCCTTGTGGCCTTGTGTACAATTGCACCGCTCAGTCGGATGCATAATATTAGCAAATGGTTGAAAGAGTACAGGGCTTTGATAGGTACATTAACAGAGAGTCGGAAGAGAGGAGTGGCAACATCCATCCTCAAGAGGGTAATTGCAAGCGTAGAATAGCATTCTAGGGCCATTGGCTTAAATAGCAGAGTGGCCAAGAGTTGCAAGGAGCATGGGGTAAAGTTCGTGGATCTGTGCGGAGACTTTTGAGGCAGGACGGAAATGTTTGTATACGATGGGATTTATCTGAGCATGCAGGGAATGCAATTGCTCAGCAATGGGTACATATCACAAAGGCTGCCAGTATCATCTGATCCACTACTGGTACATACCACAAAGGCTACCAGTGTCATCTGTTCCACTACTGGTACCACAAAGGCCGCCAATCTCATCTGCTCCACTACTGGCACCACAAAGGCTGACAGTATCATCTGCTCCACTACCGGTACATACCACAAAAGCCGCCAGTCTCATCTGATCCACTACTGGTACATACCACAAAGGCTACCAGTGTCATCTGTTCCACTACTGGTACCACAAAGGCCGCCAGTCTCATCTGATCCACTACTGGTACGACAAAAGCCGCCAGTCTCATCTGATCCACTGCTGGTACATACCGCAAAGGCTACCAGTGTCATCTGCTCCACTACAAAGCGTGCTCTGTGTTGAGGGTGATTATGCCCGGTTAGTGTTGTCTTGAGCTGGACAGAGAGCTGGCTGTTTTATAGCAGCTGCTGAAGCCCGTGGTGGGCGTCGATGGGAAGTCATGGATGAAGAATGTTTTACTTTTGGCACTACAATCCAATAATAACCATTGAATTACTTACTATTTATCTCCTTTCAATATGGAAAGGAGCATTGGCGAGCGTATCCAATTGGTGAAGCGCCATCTGACATCGGTAATTTATGGAGGACGCCAGAGCCACGAATAGATTCAAGGTATCCAATGCTCGCTGTGAAATCAATGAGGAGTGGATTCATTAAAAGCAAAATTCCTATTCATGTACATACAATTAGCATGCTGTTGACGCTTGATAACTGCCCTCAATTATACCCAAGAATAGATAAAGGCAAACGGTATCAAATGTTCATCTTGAGGATTCATTAAAGCTTCAGGGGGAACGCATCGAAGGTTATCACGAGGATTTTAGGTCAGTGTAGTACAATGTCTTTATTTTCCGATGTTCTTGAGCCAAATTTCATCCGATTTCCGATGCAAGACCTAACGATTATGCAAGATTTATGCAAAATGAAATACTGCCCAAAAAAATGTATACTATACAACTTGCATGACCGCAATTGCCGAAGGGGCTGACTTGGCTTCACTCCTTTTAGCGAGCGAGCTCCCAGCTTCGTGCCTTGTTACACTCCCGTACCACTGCGGTCGCTACATGTTTTGGATCGGGGCGTGGGAACGGGAGGGTTTTAAAATATATTATTTACACGCAACGCCCTAGGCGTAATATTAAATGTCATGACGCATAGGGGACGTCCTTGTTTTTGCCAGGCTCATGTCCTATATCGAACTTAAATCAAGTGAAACCAACAGAATGCCAGAAACATGTGCCTTAAACTAATTACGATGTCAGAGTTATCATTTGTGAATTATACTCGTCCTGAATTAGACTGTGCTTTGAACTCGGACCGCGTCAGCGCTGCCCAGAGCACTTTCCGCACCTAACGTTCCTTAGTTTAGCTTCGCATTTATGACGTAGTATAGCGGTAGCTTTCCTTTTCTTGATTGAACAACGAGGAAATGGTAAGTTCTTGAATCATGTTACGGCATGTGTTCGGAAAATTAGTAACACCATGCGTAGTAAGTTCGACGTTTGATATTATCGCTATTCATGTTTTAAAATATTGCTGTCCCTACAGTTCATCACATTACCTTGATTTATTTCCCGGGCATAAATCCCACGACAGCGAATGCGAATGATTACCTTCCACGCCAGGTCGTACTGTTGTATGTATCAAATACCGCATTGCTGAATTTCGCTGAATCGAACCTTCCAGTGCGACATGCCATCTGTGCACACGACGGTGTGACCACTGTCCATCGATCTTGCACTGGAACAAACGATTTCAGCATACTGCGCTGTGACCAGTGTTTCTCAATTGGCGCTCTGCCTGTTCCCTCAGCCCAGCCGACGCCTGCGCGCTTCATTAAGCGCCACCTCTCCAGTCATTTGACGGCGCGTGCCGCAGTCTATTCTAGGCCGGCTTTTGTTCCCGTTGTTTTGCCGGTCTGTGCATAGCGCGGATGTCGTGCGCGTGCTCAGCGGGAGCGCGATCACAGCGCAGGTGGAGGGCAGTGGCACCGTGCCCAACAGGATAGTTCCCGTCTCACCCAGCAGGTGTACTCTCTCCACTCGTCACTCGCCACTCACCACTTACCACTCACCACTCACCACTCACCACCCACCACTCACCACTCACCACTCATCACTCACCACTCACCACTCATCACTTGCCACCAATCACTCACCACTTACCACTTACCACTTACCACTCACCACTCACCACTCACCACTCACCACTCACCACTCATCACTCGCCACCAATCACCCACTGCTCAACACTCACCACTCACCACTCACCACTCACCACTCACCACTTACCACCCACCACTCACCACTCACCACTCACCACTCACCACTCACAACTCACCACTCACCACTCACCACTCACCACTTACCACTCACCACTTACCAATCACCACTCACCACTCATTACTCACCACTCACTACTCACCACTAACTACTCACCACTCACTACTCACCACTCACTACTCGCCACTAGCCACTCGCCATTCACCACTCACCACTCGCCACTCGCCACTCGCCACTCGCCACTCATTACTCATCACTTACTTTCACTATCATCACTTACTCTCTCTATCATCACTTACTCTCACTATCATCACTTGCTCTCACTATCATCACTTACTCTCACTATCATCACTCACTCTCACTGCCATCACTCACTCTCACTAACCCCACTTACTCTCATCTCAATCTCATTACACTCTCATCTCACTCTCATCTCACTCACTCTCACTCATTCTCGTTTCACTCTCACTCACGCTCACTCACTCATCTCACTCTTATCTCACTTTCATCTCACTCTCACTCTCCTCACTCTCATGTTTCACTTTCATCACTTACTCACTGGCTCCGTAAACGCTATCACAATAAGCTTGATAATGTTTGTTCACTCCTGTCTCACTTGTGTTGGTCATGGTGTCCGATTCCACTAATGCTCGCATGCAAATTAAGTTGTGTGATTACCGAGTCCATGCTGAACAAAATTTATATGGTACATGTAGCCTGCTATGCCATGTAAAGGCGTAAATATTGTCATTGTGAGGGCGGCCACTTCCTCGAAAACATTATGTACATTTCCACTGTATTTCTACAAGCACACGTCATTAACCCCACCCTAATCATCAATTTTAGCTCGACACTTAGTGGAAGGAATCAATGCCTGAGTGTCCGGTGCAGCCTTCATCCGCCTCCCCCAGCACAGCCCACCGTCTGGTGGTGTCGGCGCTGCCGCGGTAGGCCGGCATTGTCAGGCGCGGTATTCACGACGGCACTCGGCTCGGGCGTGCCGGTCGCGATTGCGGCTCGGCACCGGCGCAGATGGCTAGGTGGCAGTCAGCCAGCGTGGCCGTGCGCTCCGGCGCCGAGCGCAAATCCCTCTCACCCGTCAGCGGCCGTTCCGACCGGTGGCTAGACGCAAACACAAATCCGCCAAAATATGGTCGATCTTGGGGGATCGGGCGGGCGTCGCGTCGGCGTCGCGTCGGCGGCGCGCGGGCGACCGTTCTGCGGCGGACGGACGTTTGTCGGCATTGGCATGCCGGCCGCCGGCCGGGCCGTGATTTCGCCGCGACTCAACGAATGGCGGCCGCCGGGCGTCGACGCCTGCCGTGAGAAAAACAAACCTATCGGATGATCGGCGGGCCGTGCGGTTCGCCGCACGTGCCCCGCTGCTGGCCGACTGCACTGCCGACGACCGGGGCTCGTCGGCGGCGACGTGGCCTCGGGAAGCGCGCTGGCCGTGCCGACTGGAGGTGCAGCCGCCGTCACTCGGTGTCCTCGCCCCCGGTCGGTGTCGACCGGCGCGACCAGGCTGGAACAGGACCGCCGCGCTGCCTGGCGGCGGTACCGCGTCTTCCGACGGAGTGGCCACGAGTTCGATTCTCGATTGCTTCCGGAGCACTGCAGCCATCTGTGAGCAGTTGCTGCACTGCAGTGGCAACCATAGACTAGATGCGCACGTGAACGTAAGCACAATATGCACAGCACTGCCCAACAGACGAAGCGTGCTGACGTGCACGCTGCAGACGTGCACTCAGCACTCAGCAAGTACACTCGCTATCTAAATTTTGGCTCATCAAAATTGAAGATGGGCGCAACAGCTGTAATTAGCATTGGTGATGAATCATGAAGGATTCATGAAACGGTGAAATTTTTCGGCACAAATAAGCGTGAATTTGTTCAAAACGAGCTCGAGCTACTGTAAGTACTTCTCAACAGAATCGAAGACTCTTTCAGCTCTGTCTCGACTCTTCAATAATTGAAGCCGACGACGGAGCGGTGAATGTTGTATAGAGGTCACAGCGACGCGTTCTGCCCGTGTGGCATCGACCTGGCGACTACGGCTCGACCCTCCCCAATCATTTCCGACATTGTGGCCAGCGGCTGATCGATCCTGCACCGTGGGCACCTGTCATGCCATGGCGGCCGGTACACAGAGTCACCGGCCGCTGGACGGTGCAGTAGCTCGGGGAAGGCCACCAAGACTGCGTCGCCGACCCAAGCTGGATCCAGGGGCCGGTGTGGCAGCTGCGTCTTCCTCATCTGCGAGACCCTCAGCTGCGGCACGATCGTGCAGCTGGAGTCGGTTGCAGGCGCAGTGTGGCAGCTTCGGCCACCTTGACTGGAGCAGGATCTTGCAGCTGCGGTCGGTTGAAGGTGCAGTGTGGCAGCTACGGTAACTTCAGCTGTAGCAGGATCGCGCAGCTGAGGTCGAGAACAGACTCAGCATGCCATGCGGCGCCTGGTGCTGTGCTCGCTCATCGTCTTTGCCTCCTGCCAAATGGAGCCAAAGTACTCCTTCTTCGAGGCCGGCTCCAAGATGCGGCGGCACTACGTGATCCATGAGGAGCAGCCGCACGCCATGGTCGTCTGCACCAGGAGCACCGTCATCGCAGAGGTGAGGGATGGCGTCACGCCACCGAGCAGTGGCGTCACCGCAGGAGAACAGTGGCGCTTCGTCGTAGACGGCGTAAGTCATCAGACACCACGGTAAGAGGTCAATAATATCCACCGCAAGTGTTGGCAGTCACAAGTAACGCCTTCGCAGTACGTAATGTGTAAGCTGGGTGAGGACAATTTCTCGAGTGTAAGTCCAGATATATAGGATACAGCCCAACCCAAGTGATTCAAGATAGGTCTATTGGAGCGGTAGCTGTCGCCTGACGTGAAAAGCAGCCATTACTGAGATACAAGCTCAGTTATTGATGTCTACAACTCAGGTCACATTCGATTATTTCTGATTATTGCTCAAGCGAAACGTTACCTTCTGCTAAGATGGAAGGATGGTTATCAGCGGCATGGTAGTCATCACGAAATGATTTGATGCTAATCACAAAGAGGAAGCACATTTGATACAAAGTGAAAGTTGAATTGCAGGGAGATGTAAGAAAACCCACATCGGGTGGGTAGCGATAAGCATTAACCGGTGAAGTTTATTCAGCGATCTGAGGCTTGGGCTGACCTTTAGCTATGGCCTCAATATAGCCGAAGCAGCTGACGTGCCCGAAAATCCCAACTGCACACTCCTGGGCCGACCTGCAGGGGCAGCGTGAGAGCACGTACAGTCCGCACTGCCGGCTCGCGTCTCCTGTAACTACCTCAAGTTCCGTGCCGAGTTGGCGAAGTGTTAATTCCTACACCGCGCCGCAGCGACTTGTAACGACGCACCACGGCCAGTTAGAGACGCGGATAATGCGGACTCGTGCCGGTTGGTCGTGCTCGGCCGGCCGCGCCCCGTGTAGAGTCCCCATGAGTTATGCCCATCATAAGGTGGGGGAACCATAGCGTGGTGCGGGGTGATCATCAGGTGATGTAAGGGTGCAGGTGTTGAAAAGCAGCAGTATGCTACACATAGTAATGTATCCTTGTGAGTAGGCAAGGGGAAGTTCTGACACCAACTTTTGATGGTGCTCTGATGGTGAGAGGCAGCAATGGTACCGGCCCACGGTTCACTTTTCGAGGTTTTTCTGAAGAAAGTAATGCAACAAAATAATCCATTATTTTCTTTCTTAATTGAAAATACAGAGTAACAGCACACCCCTCTCCATTTCTGTAGAGCATATAGAATATCTTGCTTTCCATTTTTTTATGTAGTAGATACGCCGGTGAAACAATGTACCCTGAATTCCCAAATGGTTGTAACCTACAGCTCAGTTTATTGGGTAAAATTCAGTTTTCTGAAGTCACCCGTTCCCCGCTCAACAACTTTAGCTCAGCTAATTTCTACACGAAATGGACGTCTCCTGCCATGCGCATGCACACGCGTAAGCAATGCGAGAACGCACACATACACCTCCCCCTTCCACACACACCCACACACACATATGCACAAAAACATACATACATATATATATATATATATATATATATATATATATATATATATATATATATATATATATATATATATATATATATATGCACATGCGCATGCATATACACGAACACATGCAGACGTAACGGGCACACTGAGCACACTGCGCCTTGATACTTGTGTGCAATAACATGTGATCGGGTCGTAGTTTCATGGCATCGTATTGGCCAGAAAAGCTCACATTGAGCCGTGAAATCGCTCATTTGTTGATTTGTATGCCCAGGGTTGTTGCTGTAGTTTCAGTCCAACCGGGTTGATGGCCAGTTGATGTTGAGTGGGCTCCGCAGCTAACGATTCCCAAATCACAAATAATTAACTTAGCTAGTCAGTTGTGATTAGGCACTGCAGTTGTTCTAATTCTGGCCCCAGCCGTTGGAGGGTAGGGTGTGTCACGTAGGGCAGCACTCGTCTCTGGCCCTCGCAAGCAGTGACCCCCACTGTTGCAGTATATGCGGCACTCGTCTCTGGCACCTACACGCAGTGCCCCCCCCCTCACTACTGCAGTGTATGCGGACACTCGTATCTGCCCCCCCCCCCCCGCAAGCCATGCCTCCACTACTGCAGTCTGCAGTATATGCGGATACTCGTCTCTGACCATCGCAAGCAATACTCTCCACTAATGCAGTGTATGCGGACACCCGTCTCTGACCCTCTCAATCAATGCCCTCCACTACTGCAGTGTATGCGGACACTCGTCTCTGACCCTTGCAAGCAATACTCTCCACTAATGCAGTGTATGCGGACACCCGTCTCTGACCCTCTCAATCAATGCCCTCCACTACTGCAGTGTATGCGGACACTCGTCTCTGCCCCTGCAAGCAATGGCCTCCACTACTGCAGTGTATGCGGACACTCGTCTCTGCCCCCTGCAAGCAATGTTCCCCACTACTGCAGTGTATGCGGACACTCGTCTCTGACCTCTGCAGGCAATGCTCCCTACTACTGCAGTGTATGCGGACACGGACAGTTGGAATTCACCCAGTGGCACCGTTTGCCTGTCGGCAGCTGGAGCACACGATGCTGCCGCTGGAGCCGACATACGGTCCCCGTCAAGCTCCGGTCCTGTACAGACTTGCCGAGCGCGTCGTCACCGACGGACCGACCAGAACGTGCCCGACACTGCGCCGCTGCCTCGGCAGACGAGCCTGCACCTTCCGCTTCAGCAACGAGTTCTGCGGCGGCGACCCGTTCCCCGGATGGAGGAAGGTGGGTGGTGGACGGCTCTCCGACTGCAGCTGGCTGTGTGGAAACCCATTCTCCAGCTGGAGGGAGGTATGTGGTATTCCGTTCCTCCACCTGGAGAAAGGTTCGCGGTAAGCCAGTTTCCCGACTGGATGAAGGTCGCTTGCAGTCCTATTTCCATCCGGAGAAGCATCGTGACGGGGTGGGTGAATCACCCTCCGACTAGGAGAAGAGGTCAGTTAGTATTCAATATCTTTTTTCAGGTATATCCATCCACGTACCTCAAGTTATCGAAGAGCTTGTTGAGTGGCATGGTTGATGGTATAGGTGTTGATTGGCCTGAAGACTATATGCTGATGTCCTCGAAATTTCTCCCCCCCCAGATCTGCGTCACCGCTATCAGCCGTACTGCGTCACGGCTATCTGCGTGAACGAAAGCGAACGCTTGGGTCTTGCAGCTTATTCAATGTTTGGGGTTAGTATTGAGGTGGCCGCGCTGGTCACAGCAACTTGGAAAACAACATATGGCCGGGCAAATGAATATATGTTAATTAATGTCATCTATGAACGGCCTCAATTGTCAGATTGATTCGTCGCATAAGAGAGGTCGTATTAGAAGCAGTTTGTTGCTGGCACCGCACTGTGCATGGTCAAGTTTCGCTGGTCTCTGTCAAAGTCCGAGTCGCCAGGATGTGGTCCAACACGCTTCCAGCCACTCTATCGCACCGTCCTGGCAGAATAGCTTCATCCGGATGCCGTTGCTGCTTTCGGCAAGAGTCGCTGCGCCTGCACTTAGTAGTGACAGCCACGTATTTGGAAGTTGCACGTGTTTTCATTAGACACATTGTTTTGTTGATATTGTGGTAACGACACGGAGCCGTTCCAGAGCAGGCCGTGACTCACATGGGCGCAGAGGCAGGTGGACCTGAGATGCCTTCCCGGCCACCCCATCCCTACACAATGGAACCTACCCATTGTTTTCCGTTTGGGGTTTGTATTTAAGTTGTTGGCCAGCTCTGGCCACTTCGAGACTATGGAAAAGGATGTGCAGAGCAACTAGTGTAGAGTGAACGGTAACTTGAACAAGGCGTGCAGCGGGCCGGAATAATGAGTACACGCCGTTCAACTTTAATAATTAACCGACGAGCGCTGCGGTGAAGGAATCGGGTTAGGGGCACCCATCTTCTTTGATCGTTCGTGTGTCCTTAATGTTTAGTGTTTGGTGGGGAGGGGTTATGCACTGCGGATATGTACAGGTTAGGTTAAGCAGATCCGGGTCAGGTTAGGCAGATCCGGGTCAGGTTAGGCATATCCGGGTCAGGTTAGGTGTATCCGGGTCAGGTTAGGTGTATCCGGGTCAGGTTAGGCATATCCGGGGCAGATTAGGCATATTCGGGCCAGGTTGGGCATATCCTGGTCACTCTTCTGGTCTGTAATCGGACCTAGCATACCCTTATTGCAACAAAGGCGAGCATTCCCCTTTTGAACGAAACGTTGAATGTGCTCCGGGAACTTTGAGGAGATTACTCTGGTTTCATGGAGGAAGGTGTTCTGACGCTTTCTGGAAAAAAAGCAGACCAAGGTGGGACGCACTTAGCGTTGGGGTGAATGTCTCCGAGGACAATGTCTAGAAGTATGCAAGGAACACACCTAGTTGGAGGGAGGACTTACTCATAGCACATGGTGGAATCTTACCCGCCAATAATAACTTTGATATGTATCTGTATCCAGAAGCTGGTGCTCTCTCTACATTCCTTCCCCATCATTCAGACTCCAATACAGTAGCACTAATTTCATCCGTTGACATGTCGGAACTTCTGTCGTTGACATCCACTCTTCGATCTTCATTTCCGGGGTCGGAATCCCCGAAGGTGGAAGCATCCGAGTATTTTGATCCTGATGTCGAGTTGCCTGAGGCAGAGACTGGACGAGCGTCAGTGCATTGTATTCATGCAACGCTACAGATCCAATAATTGAAATTCAATTATTGTCGTAGAATCTGACTGTGTGCGAAAAAAAACGACCAAAGTAGTGCACTGTAGCGCCGCGAAACGGGCCTATGGTTGCAATGTGCACCTGGGGCGTCATGGCTATGCCAGATATATATTGTATCGCTGTGTCTACTATTTCATGTATCGTTTCAGGCAGTGGAAATCACCATCACATGCTCCGAGGTGACGGAATTGCCTGATGCTAAGGTAAGTCAATACAGGCGGTTCACTATGTGCATCGCTGGAGTGAAAATAGCGTTTCAGAGTCACGATAGGTTAGCTGTACGAAGATAGCGTTCCCGAGTTATGTCAGGCTAGCTGTACAGAGATAGCGTTCCCGAATCACGATAGACTAGCTTGCTAGCTGTACGGAGATAGCGTTCCTGAGTCACGATAAGCTAGCTGTGCAGAGATAGCCTTCCTGAGTCACGATTGGCTAGCTGTGCAGAGATAGCGTTCCCGAGTCACGATAGGCTAGCTGTACGGTGATAAGCGTTCCCGAGTTATGATTGGCTAGCTGTACGGAACTAGCGGGATCTCCTTCCACGTCTGTTGGTCTGTTGGTGTGGCCTTGAAGCTTCAGGGGCCACGCTTAGATCTTGCTGAGTCTTGCTGGCGTTCCACGATGTATTTGCGATGGCTTCACCATCCCGAACAGACTGGTGTTTAGGCGGTATTTCAGAGGTATGTGTTGCAGTGGCTGGTGCCACTGTTCAGCACGAATGACGGCACATTTATCACAATGTATTAATTATTGTTATTGGTCTAGCCATCAGAACATTAATCAAGGCTGTTATGCTTCCTCAGCGAATGGCGGATCCACCTTAACCCTCGCCGGGATGGTGGGGTGACGGAGGGAGAGGACTCTTCTGAACACCCCTCGTTGCTTTTCGATCTACCTAAGCTAGAATAAATTGCAAGAGATCGTCAGAAAGCTCTGCTAATGGAGTGCCCGAAGTATGCATTTTTTACGTTTGCATTTTTACCGATAATAAAGTCACCAGAGGTCATATTAGTGAATATACGGCACTCGACATAAGCCCCTGGAAATGTTAAAAAGGCATAGTTTGATTTATTTTGCCATCATTTCTCTCCATAATTAACATACGTGAATGTATCCATATTGATCATAGTAAAACGGGTCAATACAGGATAGGTCATGTCCGGTAAGAATCAGGCTAGAAATCCAGCTCTCGATCTATGTATGTCAATGGAACATCTAATCGGAAGTCAATATAGCCTACAGCTCGTATCGCAGCTCGTTTCCTCATTTTCGGCCATGCCAGAGTCCTTAAAGGTCATAATAGATCAGGTCAGTTACATTACCTTTTGGCTTGTGGAATGGTCCGAAAAACATGAATATGTATATATATATATATATATATATATATCTGATGTATTGGATCCCTTCAACAGAACCATTTAAGCAAAATCTGTGCATCAATTTGCTATCTGAATATCCTAAGGTCTGATCAGGTCACGCCATATGGTCAGGTCAAGTAAGTCAAAACTTTACTATCCCAGGTGCATCACTATTGAAAACGAAGTGTTTCAAGAACAGCTGACGTGACACTGAAGTATTGTCATATACTTTCCGGCTTCTAACCTTGTGACCTGACCTTAGGTGACGCTGAGGCAATGCATATATTGATAAAACGGTCACTTCAGCCTTTGCCTATGTGTGCACTGCTTGGGGAGTAATTCCACAGAAGGGTCAAATAAAGTTCGATCACACGAGGTCCGGTCATTTCAGATCATTTATTGGCCATCCAATGTCATGTCCCACGATTTAGGATACGCTGAAACCGAATTCAGATATGCTTCACGAGGAACAGGAACGTTCTATATAAGATGGCATTGTGTAGATTGTACATGATTTTTGACGTAGCCTTATGTCACTGACCTTTGATACATATTTGAAACCAGAGTGCATATTGCATGCTCTTTGTCATCTTTAGCTTGAAAAAAAGGACTCATAATTTCATTTTTCCCACTCAACGCGATAAGAACACTGAAATTGATCTGACCTCAGGTCAGTCACTTTGACCGCAATTACAATTTCGAGGTAGCAGGTGGTTTGTCTTGATCAAAGAGCAGTATGAGCGGCATTTGGTATTGATATGCTGCAAGTACTCCGAATACACTTTGAAAAGTCCGAAAAAAAAAGATTTTGACCCGTCCCAGATCAGTGACCTTTGGCAACCTTCAACTGATATTTGCACCAGATATGCAAAGCAGATGTATAAGAACGCACTGAAAGGTTCGTGTGTCTGCTTATACTCAATCAGCCGCTGTCCTGAAAAAAAATATATGAGGGTCTCTCAACAGCCCCCCTCCCCTCCCCTCTCCCCCGGCCCGGAACCAGTAATTACGAGCTCTTTGTGTGCTAGTCCAGTTTTCTCTTGCGTATTCCACTGTCGGAACCAGCACAGATCGCCTGCCTGCTCGGACAGGCGTTCAGGAGTTCAGCGAACACCAATAATGTGTCTGTCACACACCTCAGATGGCGCACCTGCAATGCAACCGAGCCACCCTGGCACTTCACTGTCATGCTCCTCAGGTGGCGCACCTGGAATACCTGGTACACCCAGCTACCCTGGCACATCATTGTCATGCTTCTCGGGTGACGTACCCTCAGTGCGAGTACCTGGTACATCCAGCTCCTGGTACACCACTGTCCTGTTCCACAGGTGACGCACCCTCAGTACCAGCACCAGCACCAGCATAGTACATCCAGCTCCCGGTACATCACTGTCCTGCTCCTCAGTTAGTGTACTTAAAGTGTCAGCACCTAGCACACCCAGCCTCTGGCACACCACTGCAGAGTTCCTCGGGTGGTGCGCCCGCAGTTCCAGTACCTGGTGCACTCAGCTCCCAGTACAACACTGTTCTGCTCCTGATGTGGTGCATCCGCAGTACTGGCACCTGGCAACGCAGCCCCTGGTACACCACGATCATGTTTCTCAGATTGCGCACCTGCGGTACCAGATGGTGCATCCACCTGGTACAAATGTCCTACTCTTCAGGTAGTGCACCTGCGGTACCAGCACCTAGTGCACCCTGCTCCTGGTGCATCACAGTCCTATTTCTTCAGGTGGTCCACCTGCAGTACAAATCATTGCTAGAGGACGGCGTGCGGAACTACTCCGGTATAACGGTGGAGGAGCTGCAGGAGCCCAGTGACCGTGTGTTCGGCCTCAGTTGTCCCGAGGGCGCGGCCGTGCGTGCCGCTGGGTACTGGGGCCGGTGTTCTGGGACCGTAGCCCGACCGCAGGAGTTCAGCAACAGGGCCGGTTTCATCATGTCCAAGTGAGTGCCGGTGCATAGTTGACGACGCCGTCGGCGTCATGCTGCCACCTGACGAACGGAGCGCGAGCAGTGCCCCTGTCAGTGGCCTGGACACGGAGCGCGAGTAGTGCCCTTGTCAGTGGCCTGGACACGGAGCGCGAGCAGTGCCCTTGTCAGTGGCCTGGACACGGAGCGAGAGCAGTGCCCCTGTCAGTGGCCTGGACACGGAGCGCGAGCAGTGCCCCTGTCAGTGGCCTGGACACGGAGCGCGAGCAGTGCCCCTGTCAGTGGCCTGGACACGGCGCGCGAGCAGTGCCCCTGTCAGTGGCCTGGACACGGAGCGCGAGCAGTGCCCCTGTCAGTGGCCTGGACACGGAGCGCGAGCAGTGCCCCTGTCAGTGGCCTGGACACGGCGCGCGAGCAGTGCCCCTGTCAGTGGCCTGGACACGGAGCGCGAGCAGTGCCCTTGTCAGTGGCCTGGACACGGAGCGCGAGCAGTGCCCCTGTCAGTGGCCTGGACACGGAGCGCGAGCAGTGCCCCTGGCAGTGGCCTGGACACGGAGCGCGAGCAGTGCCCCTGTCAGTGGCCTGGACACGGAGCGCGAGCAGTGCCCCTGTCAGTGGCCTGGACACGGAGCGCGAGTAGTGCCCCTGTCAGTGGCCTGGACACGGAGCGCGAGCAGTGCCCCTGTCAGTGGCCTGGACACGGAGCGCGAGCAGTGCCCCTGTCAGTGGCCTGGACACGGAGCGCGAGCAGTGCCCCTGTCAGTGGCCTGGACACGGAGCGCGAGCAGTGCCCCTGTCAGTGGCCTGGACACGGAGCGCGAGCAGTGCCCCTGTCAGTGGCCTGGACACGGAGCGCGAGCAGTGCCCTTGTCAGTGGCCTGGACACGGAGCGCGAGCAGTGCCCCTGTCAGTGGCCTGGACACGGAGCGGAGCAGTGCCCTGTCAGTGGCCTGGACACGGAGCGCGAGCGCTCGTGGCTGACACGGAGCGGAGCAGTGCCCTTGTCAGTGGCCTGGACACGGAGCGCGAGCAGTGCCCTGTCAGTGGCCTGGACACGGAGCGCGAGCAGTGCCCCTGTCAGTGGCCTGGACACGGAGCGCGAGCAGTGCCCTTGTCAGTGGCCTGGACACGGAGCGCGAGCAGTGCCCTTGTCAGTGGCCTGGACACGGAGCGCGAGCAGTGCCCCTGTCAGTGGCCTGGACAGGGCGCGTGCCGTAGTGTACACGGGCGGAGCAGTGCCCTGGCCTGACAGGGCGCGGCCCTGTCTCTGGACACGGAGCGCGAGCAGTGCCCTGTCAGTGGCCTGACACGGAGCAAGTGCCCTTGTCAGTGGCTGACACGGAGCGCGAGCAGTGCCCTGCCTGGACACGGAGCGCGAGCAGTGCCCTGTCAGTGGCCTGGACACGGAGCGCGAGCAGTGCCCTTGTCAGTGGCCTGGACACGGAGCGCGAGCAGTGCCCTTGTCAGTGGCCTGGACACGGAGCGAGAGCAGTGCCCTTGTCAGTGGCCTGGACACGAGGCGAGCAGTGCCCTTGTCAGTGGCCTGACACGGAGCGCGAGCAGTGCCCATGTCAGTGGCCTGGACACGGAGCGCGAGCAGTGCCCTTGTCAGTGGCCTGGACACGGAGCGCGAGCAGTGCCCTTGTCAGTGGCCTGGACACGGAGCGCGAGCAGTGCCCTTGTCAGTGGCCTGGACACGGAGCGCGAGCAGTGCCCTTGTCAGTGGCCTGGACACGGAGCGCGAGCAGTGCCCTTGTCAGTGGCCTGGACACGGAGCGCGAGCAGTGCCCTTGTCAGTGGCCTGGACACGGAGCGCGAGCAGTGCCCTTGTCAGTGGCCTGGACACGGAGCGCGAGCAGTGCCCTTGTCAGTGGCCTGGACACGGAGCGCGAGCAGTGCCCTTGTCAGTGGCCTGGACACGGAGCGCGAGCAGTGCCCCTGTCAGTGGCCTGGACACGGAGCGCGAGCAGTGCCCTTGTCAGTGGCCTGGACACGGAGCGCGAGCAGTGCCCCTGTCAGTGGCCTGGACACGGAGCGCGAGCAGTGCCCCTGTCAGTGGCCTGGACACGGAGCGCGAGCAGTGCCCTTGTCAGTGGCCTGGACACGGAGCGCGAGCAGTGCCCTTGTCAGTGGCCTGGGAGCAGTGCTTAGTGCTGTCAGTGGCCTGGACACGGAGCGCGAGCAGTGCCCTTGTCAGTGGCCTGGACACGGAGCGCGAGCAGTGCCCTTGTCAGTGGCCTGGACACGGAGCGCGAGCAGTGCCCCTGTCAGTGGCCTGGACACGGAGCGCGAGCAGTGCCCCTGTCAGTGGCCTGGACACGGAGCGCGAGCAGTGCCCGACACGGAGCGCGAGCAGTGCCCCTGTCAGTGGCCTGGACACGGAGCGCGAGCAGTGCCCCTGTCAGTGGCCTGGACACGGAGCGCGAGCAGTGCCCTTGTCAGTGGCCTGGACACGGAGCGCGAGCAGTGCCCTGTCAGTGCACACGGAGCGCAGAGTGCCCCTGTCAGTGCCTGTCAGTGGCCTGGACACGGAGCGCGAGCAGTGCCCTTGTCAGTGGCCTGGACACGGGTGGCTGGCAGTGCCCTTGTCAGTGGCCTGGACACGGAGCGAGCAGTGCCCTGTCAGTGGCCTGGACACGGGCGCGAGTAGTGCCCATGTCAGTGGCCTGGCGAGAGCAGTGCCCCTGTCAGTGGCCTGGACACGGAGCGCGAGTAGTGCACAGTGGCTGACACGGAGCAGAGCAGTGCCCTGTCAGTGGCCTGGACACGGAGCGCGAGCAGTGCCCTTGTCAGTGGCCTGGACACGGAGCGCGAGCAGTGCCCTTGTCAGTGGCCTGGACACGGAGCGCGAGCAGTGCCCCTGTCAGTGGCCTGGACACGGAGCGCGAGCAGTGCCCTTGTCAGTGGCCTGGACACGGAGCGCGAGCAGTGCCCTTGTCAGTGGCCTGGACACGGAGCGCGAGCAGTGCCCCTGTCAGTGGCCTGGACACGGCGCGCGAGCAGTGCCCCTTGTCAGTGGCCTGGACACGGAGCGCGAGCAGTGCCCCTGTCAGTGGTCTGGACACGGCGCTGACTTCAGCTACTGCCGTATCAGCGAGGCTTGCATTGCTTGACACCCATTATTTAGCTGTTCGTGGTATTTACTCATGATAAATGTTGCCGGGGTAAGATGTGATCTGGTCGATGCACTTTCGTGATGACAGGAAGATGGATGTGTAGTTTGTCGATGGCGCTGATATATTTATTTAGTCGCATAATGCAGGCCACAAATTTGTTGTACTCGAAGTATTAAATCACTGCATTCTTCAATACTTCTTCGATAGAGTTTGCATAAAAAGACGTATCCGCAAACCGACCTTCGCCGTGTGAATTTGGGAGGAGATGGACGCATCCCATTTGGGTTCTTTTGCGCTCAGCAAACAGCACATTTTAGCAAGCTGAAGCATAGATAGATCTGCTGCATGTATTGACATTATGCACCATGCCATGTCATTTACGGTCAGTGGCCTAGCCGTCATTCACGAACGCATGTATTTGGCCTTCGCATTGCAAAGACCAGAGTATATGTGAATTATTTCTATCTTCATAACTGCAGTTTTGTATGCATAATTTTGCATGCGTATTCTCTGAAAACGAAACATGAGGAAGTGCGTACCACCACCCCCAATAGCGACGGAAGCGTCACGAGCAATCAAAATAGGTGTCGCAAGCGGTACATGTGCGTACCTGCCACTCAACGTGCTGCAGACAAGTGCAGCCCACACTGCGGCGCCACGCGCCAGGGACACAGCACTGACCGGAGCCCCTGTCGGGCAGGGTGCACACAGCCAGCCCACAATGCGGCGCCACGCGCCAGGGACACAGCACTGACCGGAGCCCCTGTCTGGCAGGGTGCATACGGCCGAGTGCCGTCGGCAGATGAGTGAGGCGCTGTGCGCTCTCCAGTACAGCGACAGCGCCGAGTGCGTGCCGCCCTTCATGGCGGCCGATGGCGCGGAGGTCCGTGATGCGGCAGACGGTGCGGAAGGTGCGGCCGACTCGGTCCCGCCCAGACTGAGCTTCCTTGTGACGCCAGCAGTGGGCGGACGGCCGCAGATCGTGTCGCCGGCCGCAGGTGAGATGGCCTCCGGGCAAACAGAGCACGTGCCACACTGACTGACCGAGCGCTGGTCACAGGCTGATCTGCCGGCACACCCTGCGGCAACCCGTGTGGCAGACGTTATGGTTGTGGAGCAGTCTGGCTCGGTGCATGCGTCTGCTTTGAGCGCGGAGGTTCGCGGTTCGAATCATACCTGTGGATTTATTGTCTTTCATTGGCTCCCGTCGAAGGTACGGTAACTGCTAATCTTGTCGCCCCGCCGGCACTGGCCGTCAATCATTTGCGTCTTTGTCGTCACCGCAAGCACTACTTTCGACCAAATCGTTCGATCAAGTGGTACTTAATACAGGACCCCCCCCCTCCTCCAGTTCCGCCACTGGAACGGTCCTCCGTTCAGCGGACCAAATCAATTGGGAATGGCAGGTGCCAGATACTGCAACGAGGTGCCAGGCAATAAGAGGGTGAGCGAGACATTTTCACAATGGCGCTGGAGACCAGTATCTCTGTCGTGTAGCACTGGCAGTGAAGGGGGCTCCAGATAGACCCCCACACCCTTCACTCCGCGTTATAAACGGAGTCGTCCATTGTGTGTAGTAGTATTAGTGCTGGTGCCGGCGGTAAACAGAGCAGAAGGCAGTTTCCGTGTTGGGAACTGGAGAACGTCTCTTTATGCCAGCTGCTACTCAACACTCTGTAACTGGATACCAGATCGGGTCGACGGCTGGACCCTGGGTGCAACAGGCATGACATCGGCCGCTAGCACGGCTCACCGCATGGAATAATACATCTCGCCACTGCGACAAACATTGGCGCGACATAGCGACAAACGCAGTGCGATATTATGACACATGAAGCGTGACATTGCCGCAAATATTGGCGCGACATAGTGACAAACGCAGTGCGATATTATGACACATGAAGCGTGACATTGCCGCAAGTATTGGCGCGACATAGTGACAAACGTGGTGCGATATTATGACACATGAAGCGTGACATTGCCGCAAGTACGGCGCGACATTCCGACAAGTACGAGATTATGTGCTTAGAGCAGACTCATGCGATTAGTCAAACAACGCCACACTCATTAATCACTCATCGCGCCTGCCGCAAGACACTCAGGGAACGCTTAGTAAACTTCTCACCCCAAAAACTGAGCTGTTCATGAATGTCCCTGATGCTTCCATGTTCGTGATGATCACTCACATGAAGATCTACCTGTGTGTCAATTGTTAGGCAAAACTGAGTAGACCGACCACTTGGCCTTGAATACCTCGACAGTTGTTTATGCACCCTCCTCTTTGATTTTATCATGATAATATATAGAGATGAAGGGACGGGAGCCACGATAACTCCAATGGTGCCAACCTTGCTCATGTTAAAAACTAGCAACTTATTATCTCCAAATGGGAGACCAAAAATCCTCCTCCGCAAATTCAACATTCAACAGCATTAATCCAACAGCATTTCCTACTGCGTAGGCATTGCTGGAAGGGGGCTAAACAAGCTGTGATTTGTCTCCTCTCCACCTTGAATATCATTTGTAGTGGCCACGTCAGTCAAATCTTGTTATACGAGGCCCTGATACGAGACCCTTGCCTTAAAAATGGTCCAGTGGCTGGAAACCACGTCACTTTGACATGAAGCGGGGTTGGGAGTTAAGTAATCTGCCCCCTCCCCATTGGACATTGGCAGCTACATGCATCGGATCAAGTCCACACGCACCAGCAATTTTAGTCTCGTCAGCATTGTCGGAGCTTTCGGTGTGCTTGGACAGGCACAAGTAGATATAGAGCAGTCTGTCAAATATGGTAGATGCCTCCACAATTGTGTATTATAAACATTCCTAAAATAGTGGCATGGCTTCTCGGGTGCTAGTCATTATGACACATAAGAAGTATGATGTGACAAAGGGCGCACACACTATGGAACGAAATGGATACCTATCTGGATATGTAACTGCCTTGGTAGAATCCTGAAACATTCTGGTCATGGCTACTCTATGTTGATTCTTTCACGCCGCCGCCGAGGCTTCCGTACTCTTATATTTTGATCTCTTCCATTCAACTCTTCATCGAAAAGCAGTCCCGCCATCGCTTGTCGGCGTTGTATGTTGTATTGTATTGCATTGGATTTCGTTGTGGCATCCAAAACAAAATTGGCTGTTACGCCACAGTCATACAGTAAGTGGTAAAATATGTAAAGGAGAACAGCTTTAAGCATAATGTATTTTCAAATACAACCACAGTTGAAAATAAATCAAATATTTAGCGTCTCCTTTACGCCATTTTTTAAACTTAAAACTTTTGAGACCATTTTTGCCGCTTGCGTTCCTCGGCTACGTGTTCGTGCCGGCGTTTACTTACCAAAATGCGGACAGCGAAGTTTTCAACCCAGTGTGGTCGAAGTACTTCTGTGTTGGGGGGGCCATTTCTGGCAGGCAGTATGTTAAATGCGGTAACACCAGTATTCGTACGAGCCGTGTCAGCGCAGTTTTTGGACGCGTGTTTCTTATCTTGCTGATTGTAAAATGACTGCTGTAACAGCGCTGTACAACGTGACTGGCTTGCTTTGACATATTAAGGTTTTGTTCGAGATAGATGCCGAGCATTTTAATGTTTATGGCCGACTTCAAAGCGACTCCTTGAAAGTCGACGAAAATGTTTGCGGTCTTTCTTGTCGGCACTGCAGAGGCGACAGTGACACCAGTGCACTGGTGTGACAAACAGTGTGAATTCCGTGTTTGCGGATTGATTTTGAGCCCGTTCGCAGGAAACCACTGGCGGAGAGAACTGTCAGATCAGCGTCCACATGTGTGCCGAGGCCTCTCAGATCAGCGTCCACTTGTGTGCCGAGGCCTGTCAGATCAGCTTCCACATGTGTGCCGAGACCTGTCAGATGAACGTGGGCACGGCGCTGTGCATAATTGGTGTGTTGTCTGCATATGTGACGATGGTTGCATTTGGTGAAAGATGGCAGGACGAATCAATTGCTAGCAGGCCGAACAGGATCGGCCCCGGGTCGCTGCCTTGTACCACACCGCGCTACATTTCCAGATGCAACCGTTTTTAGCTGGCTGTGTTCAATTGCAAAGATAATTTTTGAATCAATGAGTCGGCATCCCGTACCACTGGAGTTGTGTTAGGAGCGCATCGCGGTCGACACGATAAAACGCCTTCGACAAATGGAATGATGGAACACTTGTTACACGCCCCTGGTCTCTGCTTAAATATATCTTACTGACAGTGTCAACGGTAGCACTATCAATGGAATGGTGGGGCCAGTACTTGTATTGTGTAGCCGTGAGCATGCAATGCTTATAAATGTAGTTCGCTAGCTGTGTGCTGACTAGTTTTTCAGTTAGCTTCGCGATGACATTCAATGCACTAATTGGTCTAAGATTACTAGGATCTGTTATATCAACTGATTTAAAAATGGGAACAAAAGTAGCATGTTTTCACACCGCAGGAACATCTCCGTTGACGAGTGACATGTTAATCATATCGAGAATGTAGGAGCCCACGACAGAGAAGCATCGCCGCACCAACCGCAGTGACACACCGTCGCTGCCACTGGCAGTGCTCGTCGAAAATTGATTGTAATTTTTAAAATGAACGGGACTTGCATCTTTGTCCTGTGTCATAATTCTACTTTTAGACTGATAGTGGGAAATACTTTCACAATTATGTTACTTTGGTGAAACTACGACGGACCTTTACGTATGATTCCTATTTAGCACAGTGTATATATATTAGTCACGATGTCCTATGTGCATGGTGAAACAGAGTTTATTTAAAACAGAAGAAGACGTCCGTCCTGTTTTGCAGTAGTGAAGCGTCTAATTCTGAGTGCAGGAATTAATACTTGGATCACTAGAGCAATACATTTCAAAAGCCTCAAAAGCATGACGGTTGGACCAACCGGATCGCTCAGATATGAATGTTTGTCATGTATCCAATGCAGAAGACCTGTTCGCAATTCGCCCATGTTCGTAATTACTGGAGGTCTCCTCTCGCCCTCTCTCTCTCTCTCTCTCTCTCTCTCTCTCTCTCTCTCTCTCTATCTCTCTCTCTCTCTCTTCTCCTCTCTCTCTATCTCTATCCTATCTCTATCTCTACTCATCTCTATCTCTATCTCTTCTCTCTCTCTCTCTATCTCTATCTCTATCTCTATCTCTATCTCTATCTCTCTATCTCTATCTCTATCTCTATCTCTATCTCTATCTCTATCTCTATCTCTATCTCTATCTCTATCTCTATCTCTATCTCTATCTCTATCTATATCTCTATCTCTATCTCTATCTCTATCTCTATCTCTATCTCTATCTCTATCTCTATCTCTATCTCTATCTCTATCTCTATCTCTATCTCTATCTCTATCTCTATCTCTATCTCTATCTCTATCTCTATCTCTATCTCTATCTCTATCTCTATCTCTATCTCTCTATCTCTATCTCTATCTCTATCTCTATCTATCTCTCTATCTCTATCTCTATCTCTCTATCTCTATCTCTATCTCTATCTCTATCTCTATCTCTATCTATATCTCTATCTCTATCTCTATCTCTATCTCTATCTCTCTCTCTCTCTCTCTCTCTCTCTCTCTCTCTCTCTCTCTCTCTCTCTCTCTCTCTCTCTCTCTCTCTCTCTCTCTCTCTCTCTCTCTCTCTCTCTCTCTCTCTCTCTCTCTCTCTCTCTCTCTCTCTCTCGCCCTCTACATATCCTGTGCCAACATGACTAAACTGTTTGAACTGAAATAAAAGCTTTTTATTGTGGTTTTTGGGCGCGTCGATCCGGATATATCATTTAGCGCAATAACGGCTGACATCGACTTTCCAGTGAGGCATCCATCCCTGGTGCCTGTCAAGATCGGCTTCTCCATAATGGCGCACAATGGCGTTGGTAGCGTGGTAAGTCGCATTATCTAGGGACCCTCTAATGATGTGAGTTGCGAACACAAGAGGTCCGTTTCAATTTATTTTAGAGTCGCACCACTTAGTAGCATAGCCAAGGCAGACAAGGGCACGTAATTTGATGAACTAGGCTGTGATAAATTTGATGCTTGCAACGCTTCGGGGAGAAACAATGATCGAGGCTTTACGGAACTGCATAGTAAAGTTGAAGCTTCATCGACTGCAAATGGACTGTTGCTAGTTGAATTTGCACCGCACCGTGCTGGCCATTGTTCCGTATGTAAATTTATGACCCGACACCCCACCAATCCTGCCCGACACACCACCAATCCTACCCGACACACCAACGATCCTACCCGACACACCAACGATCCTACCCGACACACCATCAATCCTACACAGACACACCATCAATCCAACCCGACACACCAACAATCTTACCCGACACACCAACAATCCTACCCGACACACCAACAATCCTACCCGATACACCAACAATCCTACCCCGACACACCAACGATCCTAGCCGACACACCACCAATCCAACCCGACACACTATCGATCCTACCGGACAAACCACCAATCCTACCCGACACACCAACGATCCTACCCGACGCACCAACAATCCAATCCGACACACTATCGATCCTACCGGACAAACCACCAATCCTACCCCGACACACCAACAATTATACCCGACACACCACCAATCCTACCCGACACACCAACAATCCTACCCGACACACCAACAATCCTACCCGACACACCAACAATAATACCCCAACACACCAACGATCCTAGCCGACACACTACCAATCCAACCCGACACACTATCGATCCTACCGGACAACCCACCAATCCTACCCGACACACCAACGATCCTACCCGACACGCCACCAATCCAACCCGACACACCAACAATCCTACCCGAGACACCAACAATCCTACCCCGACAAAAACCAATCCAACCCGACACACTATCGATCCTACCGGACAAACCACCAATCCTACCCGACACACCAACGATCCTACCCGACACACCAACAATCCAACCCGACACACTATCGATCCTACCGGACAAACCACCAATCCTACCCGACACACCAACAATCCTACTCCGACACACTAACAATTATACCCGACACACCAACAATCCTACCCGACACACCAACGATCCTACCCGACACATCAACAATCCTAACCGACACACCAACAATCATACCCCGACACAAAATCAATCCAACCCGACACACTATCGATCCTACCCGACAAACCACCAATCCTACCCGACACACCAACGATCCTACCCGACACACCAACAATCCTACTCCGACACATTAACAATTATACCCGACACACCAACGATCATACCCCCGACACACCAACGATCCTACCCGACACACCAACAATCCTACCCCGACACACCAACAATTATACCCGACACACCAACAATCCTAGGCGACACACCACCAATCCAACCCGACACACCACCAATCCAACCCGACACACCAACAATCCAACCCGACACACCAACAATCCTACCCGACACACGGCCATCCTACCCAGCCTGCCACCAATCGTGCACAGCAGACCGTGGGGCGGGTCTGGCTGACAAAGCTGTTGGGTGCTCAGCTGGAGCTGTTGGATGGCATCCACGACACGCCCCACCTGTACGTCATCCACGTGGACCGCCGGAGCACACAGCTGCGACGGCAGCTGGCGGCGGCGCTGGCCACACACTACCCGGACCGCAGTCGGGTGCGGCTGCTGGCCGAGCAGCGCTCGTTCGCCACCGACTGGGGATCCGACCGCGTGCTGCGAGCTCAGTTGGAGGTGATGTGGGTGGAAGTTTGCTCGGGGAGGTCAGTGGGGCCGGCGGAGAGAGCTGGTGGGCTGGCTTTGGTTACAGGGTACCCGTCCCGGACAGTGTCAGCTGGTGAGGAGGGAGCGGTTGAGGCCAACTGCAGCTGCAGATGAGGCCAACTGGGATGCGTAGTGAAGATGAGAACACCGCCACACCCGGTAACGAAAATGAAAGTCCGACTATCCTTTGGATTAAAATGAAGTTCCATACGTTCTGTAAGCTTCTCTCCCATCTCATGCAGATATACCTATCTGAACGCTGTCCGCGCAAGGGTACAGGCTGTGTCAGTAGCAAACCAGCACGTTGCATGCCTGTGCGCGGCTCGCGCCGTGCCTCTGCAGGCCGTCTCCGTGTGGCGCTACGAGTATGTCGCCGTCACTGACGCCGTGGCTGACGTGACTGACGTGGTGACTGACGCCGTGACTGACGTCGTGACTGACGTGACTGACGCCGTCACTGTCGCCGTCACTGTTGCCGTGACTGACGCCGTGACTGACGCCGTCACTGACGCCGTCACTGACGCCGTCACTGACGCCGTCACTGACGCCGTGACTGACGTCGTGACTGACGTCGTGACTGACGTCGTGACTGACGTCGTGACTGACGCCGTCACTGACGCCGTCACTGACGTCGTCACTGACGCCGTGACTGACGCCGTGACTGACGTCGTGACTGACGTCGTGACTGACGTCTGACTGACGCCGTGACTGTTGCCGTGACTGACGCCCTGACTGACCTCGTGACTGACGCCGTGACTGTCGCCGTCACTGACGTCGTAACTGACGTCGTGACTGACGTCTGACTGACGCCGTGACTGTTGCCGTGACTGACGCCCTGACTGACGTAATGACTGACGCCGTCACTGACGCCGTGACTGACGTCGTGACTGACGTCGTGACTGACGTCTGACTGACGCCGTGACTGTTGCCGTGACTGACGCCCTGACTGACCTCGTGACTGACGCCGTGACTGTCGCCGTCACTGACGTCGTAACTGACGTCGTGACTGACGTCGTGACTGTCGCCGTGACTGACGCCCTGACTGACGTCATGACTGACGCCGTGACTGACGCCGTCACTGACGTCGTAACTGACGTCGTGACTGACGTCGTGACTGTCGCCGTGACTATCTCCGTGAATGTCGCCGTCACTGACGCCGTGACTGACGTCGTGACTGACGTCGTGACTGACGTCGTGACTGACGTCGTGACTGACGCCGTCACTGACGCCGTGACTGTCGCCGTCACTGACGTCGTGACTGACGTCGTGACTGACGTCGTGACTGACGTCGTGACTGACGCCGTCACTGACGCCGTGACTGTCGCCGTCACTGACGCCGTCACTGACGCCGTGACTGTCGCCGTCACTGACGCCGTGACTGTCGCCGTCACTGACGCCGTGACTGTCGCCATGACTGTCGTCGTGACTGACGTCGTGACTGACGTCGTGACTGACGTCGTCGTCACTGACGCCGTGACTGTCGTCGTGACTGACGTCGTGACTGACGTATGTCGAATGTCGCCGTGACTGTCGCCGTGACTGACGTCGTGACTGACGTCGGGACTGACGTAGTGAATGTCGCCGTGACTATCTCCGTGAATGTCGCCGTCACTGACGCCGTGACTGTCGCCGTGACTGACGTCGTGACTGACGCCGTGACTGACGCCGTCACTGACGCCGTCACTGACGTCGTCACTGACGCCGTCACTGACGCCGTGACTGTTGCCGTGACTGACGCCGTGACTGACGCCGCGACTGTCGCCGTCACTGACGCCGTGACTGTCGCCGTCACTGACGCCTTCACTGACGTCGTCACTGACGCCGTGCGGCCGCAGTGTCTGGAGGAGCTGCTGCGGATGGGCAGCTGGGACTTCGCCGTGACGCTCAGCGGCCGCGACCTGCCGCTGCGTCCGCCGTCCCACCTAGCCGCAGCACTAGCGCCGTACCGCGGCAGGAACCTGCTGCATCCGGGCGAGCAGAAGTTCATGCGGCCTGGAGAGGCGGATGCCGTGTTCGCCATGTAAGGGGCGGCCATGTGGTGCTGTTGTGATAGATTGGTGTGACTCCGCTACCTGATTCTCGTATTATATCGCAAAATGTACCGGCGCGATTTATCACTGCAGGCACTTAGGCCGTCAACATCCTTCAACGAACATGAAATCAAGTTAAGTGATGCAAAATGATGACCTAGTGTCGAAACATAAAGTATTTTGCCACAGATACAGCGTATTCAGACTTCATAACTAGCATAACTCTTCTGTGTTGGAGAAAACTGCATTGATCGTGAATTAATTGATGCACTATGACGAAGTGGATTTAATGGTTTAGAAACCAATTTCGTAATTATCATTTCGAGACAGTCGCTTGTGCATATTGCAGTGTGCTTTTTGTCTGCTACGCGTGCCAACTAGCACGGTTGAGCGCGCCATCGATCGCGTTATTCATGGGTGCCATTATGCAGGGATCACGTGTGTTGGCAGGTTCGGCTGCAGGGATCACGTGTGTTGGTAGGTTCGGCTGCAGGGATCACGTGTGTTGGCAGGTTCTGCTGCAGGGATCACGTGTGTTGGCAGGTTCGGCTGCAGGGATCACGTGTGTTGGCAGGTTCGGCTGCAGGGATCACGTGTGTTGGCAGGTTCGGCTGCGACAGATTCATCTTCAACGCTTCCCGTCCCGGCGACACAAGGCTGCCACTCGGCATTCCTATATACGGACAGTGAGTGGATCACCCGGGCACTCGTCACTCCACATTCAGCGGTTGGCACTCGAATTCACCATCAACCCCATGTCGAAGAAGTCATAGCCGACGAGAACATGCGGCGCGTGCGCAACCCATCTGTACCATGACCTCATTGGCAGTGTTACAATGACTGCGCGATGCCAGATTTCCAGATTGAATTACCTTGCTTCGTCTGGATGATGAAGTTATCCGGGCGGTCTCTACAAGTTACGAGAAGTATGTACCTTGCATTATAAAAATACGAGCGACGTGTAGTCCCGGGTTATACGGTGTGTCGGATGTCGAGGTGAATACTGCTGAATGGTGCTGTGTATATCCAGTGACAATAGGCGCCAGTGCTGGTAGAATGCATTGATCTGAATGGCTGCCATACATGTGGTGATATGGGTGACACTATTGATCCCCTCAGAAGCGCTTGGATGACACTGGACAGGCGGTTTGTGGAATACGTGATCTCGGAGTTCCCCCGCACCTCACTGAGTCGCTGGAATTTCCTGCTTCGACTCATCATCATTCCGGACGAGCACTTCTTCGCCACCGTGTTGATGCTCTCGCCATACAGGTCAGGTCGGATCAGAGAAGATGAAATGCGATTGATTAAAGCTAATTGTGTCATGGGTGGAACTTACACATGTATAAGTCGTGGACACATCGTAGACGCGTGCACATGTCCACGACGTATGCAGGTGCCTCCTCTGGCCATGGACGCACACACCCAATGGTCCGCAATTTGGACGTTTAAACTCATAACATTACATTGTGCAAATAATTTGTTTTCTTACAAAGTTTGACGAAGCAGCCTGTGATTGGTCGGCGGCTTGACGAAGCACCCTGTGATTGGTCGGCGGCTTGACGAAGCACCCTGTGATTGGTCGGCGGCTTGGCCACAGCGTCACCACGCACACAGCATTTTAGCTACATCTGGTTCACGGCGCCTTGCGCTGACCGCATCATAGCCCGCTATGTTGTCACCAAGTGCTGGCAACCTATTGTTAGCTGCATGTATGCTGTAGCCATAGCACCATGCTGCCGTCATTCTTATTCAATGGGTATTCAATAGGTAAGGCTCGGAATTGTTTGTGTAAGGGACTGAAGTCATCGGGAACCTCCCAATGATGTAACTTTGATGACTTGCATTGACTTCAATCGAGCAATGTATTCGCGCAACTTTGAGCCACGAGGGCCCTTCAATGTCGCGCGTACCACGATGACACTGCACCAGCTCGCCTCACCGGCGCGGAGGGATGATTCGGAGTGGAAGGAAAAAAACAAACACACAAAGCAGTAACATGGCGCTGCACGTATGCACCAGCATGAACAATACGATTGAAGCTGCGTTGATATCTAGGCAGAGTTCGGTCACATAGTTTGCTAATTTTGAACGGGCACCATCTGGTTGCGTTCTGCACGAATTGGAAGAATTTATGCAAAGATTTAAAGTACCAGGACCATAAACAATTGTATATACTTGGATCAAATCCCCCCCCCACAATCTGTGGTATTGGAGATAAAGCAAACTGAGCTCCCTTAATCTCCGTTCATATCCAAAACGTCGGAAGCCCGAAGTCACTTCGGTAGCCTTTCTTTGGACCCTTTCCATTCACTTTTCATCTTGGATGAGATGGGAACCAAACGCTACAGCACAGTGTTCCAATTGTGGTCTGACAAATGGACAGTAACTTTGCAGAGCTACATAGCTACTAACATGCAATTTTATATCTGTAAAAAACGTTCCTATTGATCATTCCTAACATTCCAAAAGCTTCCTTCCTTGTCTCATCACATTTTCTCGCAAAGTTTATTACTTTCACAAGTACAACTCCGAAGTTGT